>JAZHYW010009130.1:0-233451 GCA_037355805.1 Ixodes ricinus
TGAAGGGGACTTCAGGAATTTCCGAGATGTTTGAATAGTACCAGATATTTCCTGGTGGGTTCGCTGGCCCCAGCCAGCCAGAGGCTCTCCTGAAATGTCTGGCAGTTCAATGCTTCCGAAATGTCTGAAAGCCCACGCGAACTTTGCTTACTGGCCGGAAAAATTTCAGGCTTTTAAGATGTTTGTGGGCAACGGCTTAGGTGGAGAAAACACATTTTGCAGAATTAGAAACATAGCTGCTCGTACGCGACGGAAAAAAAGTATTTGAGAATGCCGATCGGTCTGTGTCCGGGCAAGATTTACACGTTTCTCTATTTGGGCCATACCAACGTCTGTCACTGCCCGGGCGTCTGGTCGCCAGGAGGCCACTGATGGCGACTCGCCCCGGAGAATTGACGAGCCGCAGGGCCGAGTGGTGCTGGGACTGAGCGGCGTTTATAACGTGCTTCCGTCCGGCCGGAGGCGAAATCCGTGCAGCCATAGCTCAGCAATAATGCTGGCGCGCGCGCGCTCTCTCCACTCCGGCGATGGGGAGAGCGCAAGGCGCCTCACCCGCGATGGGGAGTGTGCTGACCGAGCGGCGTTTGAGGTTGAACGCAGTCACGTCCTGAGGGCGAACTGCAGCAGTGGCATGAATAATTATGCACAAAAAAAGCCGAGAGCAGCGCGTGCAAGGTGACCTCTCCACCCGGCGACGGGGAGAGGCAGTGCAGGGCTGCCAGGCTGGCCAGGCCAGCAGCTTCGGCGGGAGAGAGGCAGGGGAGGCCACCCTGAGCCAGCATGCTCATTTTTTCTCTGCTCGCGGGCGGTTCCGGTTTGCCCACGCACGAGCTCGGCACGAATGTTTGGAGCGGACCACCCTCGTTCAGGAAGGCGAGCATCCATGCCATTGAGGTGCCTCGCACCTTGGTCTCGTTTTGATCTGTGCGTTTTGCTCCTTGTTCCGGCAGGATGAACTCCAGTTCGGCGTTTTCCGCCTTCAGCACCACTTCGAGCGCCGTCGTGTTCAGCGCATTCTGGCGAGATGGTGACGGGTGTCGGCTTACTCGCTGGAAAACCCGGCAGTCAGCGGTCAGCGTCCCACCGCATGTTGCGCCTGCGCGCCGGGATGATGCCGCACCGCGGTTCCTGAGACGGCGGATGATTTCGGCCGCCGTCCCGCCTTGTTCCTCGCGCCTCTTCGTCCGCCCTGACTTCGTGAAGCATCCATCGAGCGAAAAATACGCCGAGGACGCCGGCGCGACGTCATCATGGACGAAACCGTGACTGTGCTGGGGATTTCTCAACGGCGACGATTGGCGCTGCGTTTGCGAGTTCGTGGTTTTCGCTAAACGTGCTTACTGGGACTGTGTATGTGGCCGTGAGGTGCATCTGCTCGGTTTTATTAGCTGAACTACCGTACAATCAGGAATATACTCGCAGCGGCATTGTGAGTACTTTTGAAAGATATTTTACTTTTGTGATAAAGAAGTTCAGCTGTCCCTATTTGATAGCGATCTCTTTGTCTCACAGCTCCTTGCTGCCGGGTTTGTTCCTCAAACGTTGCTTTACTTATCGCCTTTTTGTGCTGCACATGCGCACGTACACCAAATGTCTGCACATAAGTTTTGGGTAATAATATTTTGAACTCGCATTTTGTCTCTGGGTTCATGCATACGGCATGTCTAAAGGCAGTCTGACTGGCTAGAAGGGCTGTGGGGCTAAAGGGGTTTTTTCTATGGGGCATCCCTGCCGGGTTTTTCTGTAGGGCATTTTGAAGGGTTAGTCGGAAGGCCTGTGAGGTCCCATAATCCTTCAAGGCTGACGGGCCCCTTGTAGAAATATTTCACTGGAGCGATCAAAGCATTTATACGGGAAGGTGCCCAATGCTGGTGCGCAAAGGGCATATCTCTATTCAGCAAGCCAGCCGGGGCGCGGGAAGACGGTCTTGGCCGCTGACCGCCGCTGCAATCGCTCCGCCGGAACAGGCCAGAGTGCAATCGAAGAAAAAGGGCAGAATCGGTATGTGGCGGCCCTTGAAGTGGTAAAAAGTTGTCCCAAACAGGTCGACCCTCCAGGGCAAAAATGACGAACCCAAATGCCAAAAAGCAGGTAGTCAAATTTGACCACCCCTTTAAAGCAACATGGCGGCCGGTTAGCGAGGCTCTGAATTCCCGGTAAGGTTCTAATCAGTAGAGCACGGCTTTTCGGTCGAGTGAGAGAATAGAGCGCGTACGCCCATTCGACGTGTTTGCTAAGCGCCTTCAGACACTTCTGGAACATCCGGTCCCGCGAGACACCGGTACCGTGCCCATATCCCGGCAGGACGGGCAGTGTGTGCCGGAATTGCCGCGATCGCCCCCGATGGCATCTCACTCAGATCGACGCTATTTTTCGTCACTTCGGCGGTGAACGCTCAAAAAAAAATCGTTACACGAGGAATGGGCATGCTGGACTTCTATTGAACACAATGTATACCTGGCCGTGCGCGGCGTATGAACCGCCGGGTTCCTCTCGTCGTCACCGACGAGAGGCGTTCAATCTCCGCACCAACGCCACCGCTATTTTCTCTTCTTTTCTCAGTTTGGGTTTACCCAACGGCGCGGTTATTCATTCCTGCGCGTTGTCTGTGCCTGCAATTTCCGCACCTCTTCGGGACACAAAACGAGTAATTAGGGGTGGCTGAGTCGGCTGAGTGGCGCAATTATTACGGGGATTAGAACATCGAATCCGAGAAGCAGGCATGGTGGAGGACCTGCAGAACCGCAGGCACAAAGCCAGGCCAGCTGTTTGTAAATCAAGAGCTGGCAGAACTGCTCGACACTTAGCTATTGAATCAGGCGGCAGCTTGCGCCGCCTGGGAATTGTAGTGAGTAACCTTGCCAGGTGGTAGCATAAAAGTAGTTATGCAACGAGACTCGTGCTTATTCAACTGCCTACTACACATACAACGACACAACACACACACATCACCAAGATACCGGGAACACTACTACAGTGCACATACATGTCAGCAGTACAACAAGGTACAGACTAACTTCCAACACGACACATCCAGCGACTCTCCACTCTAACTAACCCACCGACCCGAATCGCATATATGCCCTACCACATTCTGACAAGTGATTAGGTGCAAGTGACTCGCTACTGTTTACCAGATGAATACAAAACGTGTTTGAAAGTATTATTGGTATGCTTAGTGGCCTGGTGTATTTAAATTGCGTAAGCTAGGTACCCTCTCTCTTAGTCTCAGCGCTTCGAAGGGAAACATGATGTGAAAAGCAATCGCCAAAGTAACACTACACGGCATGCCCCTGATCAGCCTTCGGTCGCCAGACTCACGCACTGATAAACTTACTCAAGTCCATGTTGCCTTACGCTCTTCTGCCGCGCGCAATAGCAGCAAAAGTTACAACAATATCTGCATTCCTGACGGTAATCGGCTAGCAGGTAACATAATTCGTAGTCTTGTGTGGTCTCAATCTCGTTCTTTTTTCTCTTAGTTCGTCGCGGGCGAACGCTGGCGGCGTGCTTTCCGTGTTGTCGAGTGACCTCGCTCTACTTTAAAAACCCCTAAATTAAACTTATGTAAGAAAAAAAAAAAAGTATTGGGGTACAATTATATATATTTATATATATATAAAATAGGCATAGCCGAGATCTTTTATTTTGTGATGACAACAAAAGGTTGGCGCCTCCTAAGCATGGGGAGGACTTCATGACAAACACGTGTTAAGCTTGTTTTCTAAAACATTAGTGCGCCACAACCCAAACTTCTCTACTGTTTATATGTATAAAGTGGCTCTAATGGAAACAAAGTGTTCAGGTGGCAATACTAGTTTGTATTATTTCTATTTCCAAAACTCTGCTATACAATTTTATATTGAAAATATTTTCCTTTGAAAAAATAATTAAACGTTTTAAAACAACCGTGTAGGTACTTGAGTCATTGTTCAAATGGGAAATCTGAAAATAGCAGTATTTTTCCAGCATTGGTCTATCAAACTATAATAATTATAGTGATGATAACTTCTAAAGCCTGTGAAACAACCTTGCACCCTTCTTATTACTGCCACCTTTGAATATGAAACCACATAACTTTACATGAAAACAGGAAGTCATCAACTAGAACTACAATGCTAGGCGCATGACATAAACATTAAATAATCAAAATATGACTGGATGGAAAGCGCCAAATAAACAAAGACGAAGAAGGGGACAGGACGACGCAGCTGCGCTGCACAACTGAAGGCTTGTTGAAAGTGTGTCAGAGACTGTTACACACCGTCTATCTGGGTGTTGGCCTGCAACAATAAAACTCTTTATCTGTTAAAGATATCTGTCGCAACATGAACACCAGTCTACTTCCACCCATTCTAAAAAAAAAATATCTGAAAATATGTATAACACAAAAAGGGATAAGTGATTTGCACCAAGCAAGATAACTGGCCATAGGGAACCAAAGTTTCAACAACAAAAAACAAGAGTAACTGGAATGAATTTCAAGAGGCCAGGGCGTTCGTAGTGCTCAGCATCCGCCTCGCAGCGCCAGGCGGCACCCTTCTCAAGTCAAGTTCGCAATGTGACCAGTGCTCGTCTTTGCAAAGGATCTAGCGGGCATGTTAAAATTTTTCCTCAAGCGCTTTAAAAATCATTTTTCGTTCGTTTGCAATGTCCGACTATGCCCAGCGACCTTACACACTCACAATACGATTTCCTTCAAGGCTTCTTTTCATATGAGCGAACAGAAAACGTCACACGGGGCGAGCGAGTCCCTGAGAATACAGTAAGAGGTGAGAAGCGGTGTCTCGGCCATTTTTTCTGTACCATCAGTTGTTGCACTGACAGTGGCAGTGTGCGCTGGGGCATTGTTGCACGGGGACTAGTCGTTCCCCCAGGTTCCCTCACATCGGGGTATTTCTGCCTTCCCGAGCTTTCGCGCGTGCGCCTAAAATTCCCGAGGTAAGGTCACCCCACTAGGGGCAGATTTCACCAACAGGAACAAAATCCGGAGTGAAACAATGCCCAAATGTTTGGATGTTTTCATCAGTTGAGGAGGCTGAGGGGCCGCCCCGAACGAGGCTGGTCGTCGATCGGGTCAGCCATCCACGGGCCTCAAAGCGAGCCGAGAACAGCAACTCCAGACATGAGATTTCTTAACTAGCATCATCTCTCTTGCAAGCTCTCTGAGACATTACATGTTTCCGGGAGTTTTTTCCTAAAACAAAATTTCTGCGGCCGCATGCTGTTCCTTAATATCAGACGATTGCAAAACAACAAAAAAACCGATTCTGAAGCGCTTGGGAAAAAATGTATAGCAGACAATACCAGTCGGTAAACTAACTTGGAAGGCGTGCTGCCAAGCACTGGTAAGCTTGCGGAAGCTGTTGTACTGCTAAACGGCCCGCCTTTCAGAAAATCTCATTTCCTGGGCAACTTTTTTGCATCCACCCTGGTATGATTGATTGCGCTAAAAGCTTTTGATATATGCAGCGTTTTAAAAAAAGATGGCAACCAGTCAAATAGGCTCAATAGAGACCTTATGCGAAATTGCTGCGGTGATTTCGACAACATTCGAGAGCGTCGCCATTTTAATGGTTGACAAGCGTCAGCCGGCGCATTAAAGCACAGTGGAGGCATCGGAGAAAGTTGCACGGGCAGCGTGCGATAAGCACAGCCAGGGGCTTTTCTGCCTTCTGACCATGAAGTGGATCGAACAGTTTGGAACAACCTACCGCGACTGTCTGATGAAATCCCCAGGGAGGCCTCTGTACGCTGGCAAGAACCTTCGTCGAAGGCAGTGCAGCAGCCGTACGCCTTCACTGCGGAAGCAGCACACTTTGCAGGTCGTGGCTAGCGTGTGCATCTGGCCTCCGAAAGTTTCGTCAGACAGTCGCAGGTAAGTTGTTTAAATCCGTCGGTCCATGTTCCATGGTCGGAAAGCGGAAAACACATCTGCTGCGCCATCGCACACTGCCTGTGTCGTGGTTGGTTGTCGTGCAATGCATCCACTGTGCTTCAGTACCGACAACGCTTGCTAACAATAAAATACCGACGCCTCTCAGTGTTGTACAGACTAACAAGCAATTTAGGGGCATCAGGCTGCTTAAGATGAGGCAATTTTCTCTGTATCATCAAGCAACATCGGCCAGAGCGTGTGCCCAAAACAATGGCGGACTTCGGGATAATTGGCGCTGCAGCTACCACACTCCCTTGACCTCTAAGCCGAGAGACTGCGATGGAAGCTGCGTCCTCGTTAGAAGACTTTTTTAGTGTTGTGTCGTTTACCCGCAGTCTCGGGGGTTTTTCAACCAGGCAGCTGTACACCAGCTCGTTTGGTGCCCTACATTTTGTCTCATATATCCTTGTGTTTCGCCACATCATCACGCGCTCCCGCCCATGCCCATACCCACGCTCAAAGAGCCGGGTCAGGTGATACGAGCAGGGATGTGATTGATCGTGGTCATTTTGGAGCAGCTATTGGAGCAGCCAAGAGTCTCATTTTGTAGAAGCAAAAAGAGTTTTTGAAGCATAACCCCACACTTCAATTTCATTTATAATCACCGCAAATGTGAGGGGAGAGATGGCAAATATTAGGAGGAGAACAAACACTCAGCCGTTTTAGTTGCATGTGGAAGTACCAGACACGCTAACAAGATGGCTGGTTGAGGTTGACAGCGCGAACTGCCGTACGATTTTTTTTAGGTACGTAATCCCACTGAAGAAATATTAAAATAAAAATCATTTTTGAAAGTACCTTTAGATTTATGTGCCATTCAGGTCCTAGGGGGGGGGTTGTACAATGTATCCGCGATTCTTAACTCGGACAAAAAACAAAGAATAAAAATAGACCCACAAAAGAGTCCATATATACCCTCTTGCACTACGTCTCGATTTGGAGGAGTACCTTTCCCTGCGGTATAGCACGCGGGTGTGCTGCGGCAAAGAAAGACATTTAACATCGCAACGCCTAGTATCGCAATTGCTGCTTCACTGCAGCAGCACCAGTGTGCGGTGGAGAAGCGCACTCAACAAAGCTAACTAACCCACCAGAGAAGATCACGAGACTTATTGCGAAACTTCCGAGTACCGTCAGCGCTTGGTGCAAAATCAAATCTAGTATCATGTTATGTTTCAGGACCTTCGATTATCGAAAGTCCTGAAAAACCTGCAATAGCCTCACTCCTAAGGATCTGTTCCAGTAGCGAGGCCTGAAATCAGGGGCGGATGCAGGAATTTCCTGAGGGGGGGGGGGTCAGTGTTGGTCAGCGTACCATTTGTTTAGGAATCCCCCCCCCTCTCCTTCGTTTTACGCCCTAAATTTTACACATACATGGAAACGAGGGGGGTCAGGACATCCGGACCCCCCCTCTAAATCCGCCCTGGGCCTGCAAGGTGTCAGGATTGGGCGCAAATGGTACAGGCGCAATCACATCACTGGGTGATAAAAAGGGAGGTGGCTGATTGGTCCGGCAGGCACTGGAAGTCTTAAGGGTGAACAGAGTATAGATGATGCACACTTTTGAAAAGGCTCTATTCAAGGGTAGCTGACAGGGCTGCCGGTGGCTGCAATACAAATAGCAAAAGCGCATACTGCAATGTTCACTCGTCTCCTATCAATTTTATATAGCCTTTGTCTCTTGCCATGGGCAACACTGGACTCCCACCGCCGCCGGCAATGTCGTGGACGAGACAGGCGAACGACGACAACTGGTGTACTGCATACAACACGTGGTCTTGGGCTGTTGGGCTAGTGGCACTCGATTACACGATGGGGCCTTTGTCTGCTAACCTCTCTTTTGCGCTTTTTGCTGGTGCATGGCAGCTATTGAGGTGCTGTGCCTCTGGCTGTGGGCTCCGGTGTTGCAAACAGCAGTGTCTTGAATCACCATAAAAAAGAAAGAGAAAAAAAGAAGAAACAGGGTGACAAACCTGTAACAATGCAGCAAACACAAATGTTTTACGCTGACTTTGCACGAATGAAAAATCCTTTTGAACGTTTTGACATTGCAAGGCAAACACAATTTGGAAGTTTCACAGTCCAAACCAACAAGCACGTCAAAGGATTGAAGATCCATTCCACTGCCTGGCCATGATCTCACGAGCAGTTGAAATCTCGTTACATCTTGAAGTCGCAATAGCTCCAATTCCAGTCTCTCGAGTTCACGAGCAGCAATTGCTGAAGTAAACATGCAATTTTGGCGTGATCACACAGAAAATATAATTATTCATGTGCTGTATAGACCCAAACTTTTTGAGTCATACCATGCAACAATGCCTATGCCTTACGTTGATACACCTGGAACCATACATTACAGAACCAGAAAAATAAAACAATCGAATTTTGTTGACAATTACCCTTCTGAACCTGCAGCGATTATGAAATTACACTACCAGCATATACAGATTAATTAGAAAAGTATGTTTAATATCTATCTTGAATGAGCTGCTATGTTTTATTGTAAATATCCCATTCTTGCAAGCACATCAAACGCAATGATTGAAATATGACAGAGGCACCTTGGGACATTTGGGATGCGAGTCACGTCACCATGGCCACTGCTAGCCTGGCTGCAAGCATGCCAGTTGACAGTGTCACCAAATACTCTACCAGGAAAAATACATTTGTCTCTATTCATTTATGCCAGCGCACCCACAGTGCCGAATGTTGCTCTCCTAGTGGTGTAGACACCACGCATCTGAAAGAATGCATGAGGATCACACCGCCATCCATGCTGTACAGTAGTCATGCCACACCGAGAAAGGGGGCTGCCGTGGGCACACCGAGATACCGGGTTTGCCTAGACAGTAGAGACAGCTGTCTCAACTTGTGCTCCAGCTGTCCACAACCATAGATGGCAACAGTATCTATTGTTGCCATCAATCGTCCCAATAAACAGATCTCACTAAGCGTTTCACGCATGCGTGACGCCGCCATAACTTTAGTTTACAGGAGGCATGGGGGCAGTGCGTGAGAAGGCTCGTGTCATCTCGTCACGCGCAAAGCTCCAGCGGGTTCTCAGACATGCAAAAAGACTAAAGTTCCTTTGATGCATTGCGGCAGTGGCGGCTTAACAAAATTGGCTGGTGAGGTAGGTCTATTCAAAGAGAAAGACCCTGAGGCTGCTGCGCATCCAGTCGTTCTAACCACGCAAACCCTATTCGTGCCAAGGCCATTGGATTTTTATGGAGTGAGATATTTTCATAGTAAAGCATTTGGTGTTATCGTGTCACACCCTAGTGGTTGTCAACACCCATGGGCGATATAATTCTTCTTCCCTTTCAAAGAATTCTGTTACATCTGAAAGATAAGAGGTTGAAAACAGGGATGGAGAAGAAAATCACAAGAAAGGAGATGTGAAGCAAAGCGACTGACCGATCGTCCTGGGCGAGCCAACGCAGGACATCTGTCTGTGAGGTAGTGTGGCTGGGGTGGTGTGTTGCCCAACGTGGGGGGCCCTTGAAGCAAACCTAGCCCGGGCTTGGCTCAACTGCCAGGACCCCAATTTCACCAGACACGGGGACACCTAGCACAGCCAGGCATGCAGGGGCTCTTGAACCCACTGGGCTCCAGGCTCATGGTGATTGGTGACGCCACTCACCAAACACCCACAAGCGCACAAGTCTCCTATGGCGACCAAACCCTGTAAAAAGGTATTCAGTACATGAAGTAGATACTGATCGAGCCAAGTGAGACATACACTTCAACTGAAAAAAAGAGGGCACAGCTCAGACGTATGATGGATGCCCAAGTGCGGTTGCCTGTCACGTCCAATGTAGTTTACATGCTCCAAGTGAACTAATAGTGATCATAGATAAACTCACAGCTAAAAAAGTAAAATGTGCCCAAAATACTGAAAGCTGAGGTAAAGTATGCACAGCTTTCTTAACCGAAATACCTAATAATCTTTTTGTTTCACTTGTCTTTCTCATTAAGTGACACCTCTTTTTCAGCTACAAATGGAATGTGCTCATGTGAAACCTATAACTTCATGCTTAATCTGGGTCATTCCTTCTCTGCAGTGTGCTGGCTTGCTCAAAATGAAATCAGGTGGTCTTATCTCGGTCTCAAGGAAAAGAATTGTCAAGGCTAGTGCAGCCTTAGCAAAGCATTTGTCCTGAGGCTTCCTTAGATAGACCGACATAGTTACTTTAGAACAAACGAGCCAAAAATAGACTATGGACATCAGAATCAAGATTAGACATTCCACTGAAACGAATAGCCAAGTGAAATCACCACTTCGCTGAATGCTCAGGCGGTCGTAACCTGCCAACTCGATAGCCTCCACCAAAAACTCTTTTCATTGCATCAGTTGGCAAAGTAAACGTGAAACACATGCACGATAAAGACAGGCATTATACGATGGTTCCCACATCAAGCGTAGCTGGCGTCCTACGACACTGTGACATGCCACGTCCCGATGTCGCATTGTGGTGAGCTGGCTGAAGCAAGCGGAAATTGCAACCGCAAATTTTGGTCATTCCACAGCAGTGTCAGCTCTATGCAGTTTCAAAGTTCTCATGTTCTGCAAAGTTCCTGCAAGCACCATGAGTGGCAAGGAAGATGATGTGATATCACTATCTCATACTACAAACAAACAGAGCACTGCTACAACAACAATGATGTCTATAGCGGTACTAACAATGCTGGAAAGGTAGTGCATGTTTTGGCTTTGCTGCATATTTGGTCTGGCTTCAAAGTTTAGAAGGTGAAGTAGGAATTGCATCATGCTAGGTCCTCTGGGGTAACAACCCTCACAAAGTCACGCATAGCAGTGTGGAAGGTGTTAGCTGTGCTGGGGCTCACGTTTCGTAATGATGCAATGTGCCTGTTGTCAGGCGCCTGTCACTACATACCTCGAACAGTGCGAGAAAGATGTGTGTAGTAAGCAGTGAGCAGCCAGTCAAGCAGCACCAAAACAGGACCTGAAGGGTACATGGCTCATCCAGCTTTAACGCCAGAGAGGTTTGACCATGGCTGGCCATGAGTAGTCTGGCGAATGCACAAGGAACTATTACGGCCTTCCTTAATGTCAGTCTGCATAGGTGCCTACTGCACACTATTGCGTATATATGGAAGTAGAACTCGAGACGCAATCTTTCCTCGAAACAAGCTTCAGTCACTTTCCATGATCCGGGGTGGTGCTTGGGGTCTCGCGAAATGACAGCCGCCAGTAAAACGACAAATGCCAAAAACAGCACTAAAAATAGAAGAACGTACGAGGGAGGCCTATTTTCACGTTCAATTTTCTGCCTCGAATAGTAAGCAACGCACTCCTCTGTGGTGATTGTTGAAAACCGGCAATTGAGCATGGCATTATCGGTAGGCTGTTATGCTGCTCCATGACACCTATCCAGGCAGGTCAGTCATGAAGAGCTTGGCAAACACTATCCTCTGGTACCCCGGTGTTGACAAAGACATTTAAGACCATGTGGGTAGAGGCGCAAGACATGCGCAGAGTCCTGTTCAATGCCTCCGGTGTAGGTTCGGGTCCGCTGGTCGGATACCAAGCAATTCCGAACAAGGCTCATATTATGCCATACTGCTGGAGAGTTACGTAATACTGATCGTGGTCCACTCAGACACAGAAGCAGAAAGAAGCATCGGCCAATATCACAGTGGAGGAGATGCCAGCTCCTCCGCGTACGGGCAGCCGTCGATGAAGCTTCAGGGCGCACGCGTGCTCGGGCACGCTGGTTCTTCGCCGTAGGGCCTCGAGCAAGGAGGCCAATAAAGACAGCGGCCGTCTTGTAAATGCCACTTTCTTGGAAGGCCGGAGCTGTGCGTCCATCTTGCGTGCTGACTATATTCCATTCATCCCCAAGCTGAGACTGGTGGTGGAAGCTACGTCCTCAATGGACCAGTCATACATCCCTCTTTCGTTACGTGATCACGCTGCCGCTCATACCCACTTGCCGAGGACTTGCTCAGGTGATAAAAGGAAGGCGGCTGATTTGTTCGGCAAGCACATAGTTCCCACTGCAGTCTCAGCTTAGGGGTGAACGGAGTATGGGGCAGCATCGTCCTCAATGCAATGAAATTTCGTAAAGTCCAAAACCGGGCACAGCAGAGCGACCGGTCAAGGGGAAAAGATCAGAAGGTTGGAAAGGCCACGTCTCAATGCAGTGAAGTTTCGTACAGTCCAAAACTGGGTATAGCAGAGCGACTGGCCAAGGGGAAAAGATCAGAAGGTTTGAAAGGCCACGTCTTACAGGGCAGACTGGCAAGTGAATGATCCCGAGCGGAACACTGTGAAGAACCTCAGGAGCTACTTACTGTCCTCAAAGAATCAGGCATACAAGGCATGGGCACATCAACGAACGCTCAGAAGCTTCACGCATGCTGCCCATGATTGAACTGCTGCGTTGGCGAGCGCAAGAACGGTCGTGAGTCACGGCGAGGGGCTCTATCGCTCGCCCAGGAAAGTTAAACAGTCGAACGAACGATTGGTAGAGGTGATTCACACATATAGTGGAGTTGGCTGACGCACCAAAGTGGTCCGGCTATTGACGCACCGAGGACCAGCGATTATTCTGACGCAGAGTGCGACCCGCGCTGGTATTCAACGATCAGGCCGCTACTAAGTAAGCGAGGAGACATCCACGACGGCCTGCATGAGTTACACGGCTGGGATGCCCTGACGGGTGGGGACGATGCAGAGTGTGATTGACTTTAGGCTTAGGCTCAATGAATCACAGAGCAGTACATCAAAACTGAAGAACAATGACCATATCGAGGCGCGATGTCTGCGCCTGAGCCAGCACTGATAGCAACACAAACAGTGCCCGTGACGACCAACGATCTAGTACGAATGAATACGCACCACGTCGTGCACTTCGACCGGATTGGCCATACGCACGATTGCCGGCGTGCATATGCCATTTGGGTCGCCTCGACAGCGCGTGTATCACTGCGAGCGCTGACATCAACCTCGACCATTGTTCGCCCCGTTTGCCTGCGTTCACGCCATGCATGCTGCTGATAGCGGCGCAACTGCTAATTACAAAACCTAACTCCGCTCCATGCGCGGGGCAATCGGGCCACCGCTGTCCCCAACTGCACCTCCGAAAGAAAGTCGTATACCATTTTGTTCGGTATTACGTTTGTCATAACAACTTTTTCGTGCGTGGTTTTTTGTCTAGTTCCAATTATAAAAAATAAATGCCGTAAATACCCACGCCCAACAAACAGCGAAGCAAGAGTGAAACGAATGTGTAGTAGGCCCATCGAGGATCGAGCCCGCGTTCACTATGCGGGGAAGTGATCACTATCCTGCCACGCACGGCCTCCGCACCGGAAACTCGTTACCATTATCGTTTGTTTACGAGTCAGTGTTGCGTAGTGGCAATATTCCTGGCTGAGGCGCAACGACGCGCGTATCGCCGACCTGGTCACGGCTGGGTTATATACTATGCTCACTGCACCGCAACCCGCTACTGATGTCGGAAGTTCACGCGCTGGCTGTACGTACAGCCGGGAGATCACAAATCAATGACGGGTTGCGCAGCTCGAGATCCACACTGCCTGAGATTGAGGTCGTCCGTCCATGGCGGACACAGTCACACACCTTACGAGCACGCCTGCCCTGTCGCTCATCGGTCACAGTGTTCAATGGTTCAATAATGATCAGACATACAACTCGCCACCCTGTTTCACTTTCAGACCGAGTAAGAAGAGCAGACGCCCGGCGCCGCCACCCCGTTTGCGACTTTCTTGAGGCCGGACGCGCTTAAATTCGAGTCTGGTCCCGAGAGATCGAAAGGGCTCGCAACCGGTCCGAGCCGCCCGCTGGTCGCAAGAGTGTGAACGGGCCCCAAATGCGGAAAACAATATCCTTACCTCATTTCGGCAAACACTCACGACAGAACCACCTCGGTCTCCATGGCTAGTTAGCCATGGATGCTGCCAGTTTGCCCAGCATCGTTGTGAACGAGTGTTACGCTCGCGCCGACAAAATTTGTATCTCCACCAATTTACGCGAACTGCCCAACAGATGTGAACTTGGAAGGGACCTTAAAAGATCACGAAAAGGACTAAGGAAGAACACACCAGTGATAGTCTCTGTGTAGTTATTTAAGTTACTAATATCACTTACGGCTGCCTGCACGTGAATATCAGGGTTCGGGAGGCGACCACCTTCCTCGTCGTCACGTGCAGAAAGGTGGCTATTCCACAGCGAATTTGGTGTCGTGACTTCGCTCAAAGGCTGGTAACTCGCTTTTCGGGGTAGCTGCTTCGCCCAGTCGCCGAGGATTGTTCACCACCACGGTAGTCGATTCCCTCGGTTTGAGTGCGCCGGTTAGGCTCATTCTGAGGAATGATATGCTTCGCCGACCGTAGGATCGACGCTTGCCGCTCTGTAACTTAATTTATGAGACGACGGTTTGGAGAATCGTGAAATCAATTTGGGTATGCCTATGTAACCTACGTAAGTGATGGTGCAGCAAGCCACTCTAAGAACAAGTACCAACTACACGAGCTGCAGAGGCACAAATACACATCAGCGAGGTGTGATCTTTTTCCGCAGCTTGACATGGCAATAGTGCCTGTGATTGAATCGCGGGTAGTGCCAAGCACCAGACAACGTTGTACAGCCTCCGACGGCCCACCAAGTCGGTGATCAAGTCGGCGTCTGAGATGGTTGCCCCATTGAACACTAAACTGCCGAAAGTGACACTAGTCCATCTCCCGGAAGCTGACGTCAAAGCGTTCAGGGGCATAAGCAAAGAACTGGGACTCTGTTTCGTGGAATTCAGTCCTGTCACTTGTGGCAGTGTACGCGGTCCGACACTTTTCAACCACAGCTGTTTTAGCAAGAACAGTAGCCGCAGAAAAGATATATCTTTAAACGTAAAGTCTGCTATGGCTGCGAAAAACAGATCGAGGTCGCGAGCTTGCGGTGCCACTGAAAAGAAACGAACAGTAATCGCTACAAGCAAACCGGGAAAAAAATGTTCCGTTTCGGAGTGCCAGGAGAGCGCCGCGACCGACTCAGGTCAGCGTCCAGCAGAAAGAAGTAACGCGACAAGCTCTGAATGTGCGCACAGGATCTTGATTAATTAAACTAGTTTCAATTGTACCACTTTAAACATGTGTTCTTTCTTGTCACTATTTAAACGTCAGCAGCCCAGCCTCCCCACGAAGGGTAGGCTCCGAAATTCACTGATAAGAGAAATCTGTATTTAAATTGTATAGAATTGTGCTTCAAACTCACCTGTAATCTTTTGTATGAATTCTAATTTCTCACGAAGTTTTGTCACAGTGCCTTCTCTTCACAAACTTCCTACACTTTTCGACCCCTTGCTTGCCCTTCTTTGAAATCGGCAACGTCCTATCTTTCTCCACTGCCGTTACGTCAAGTCTGTATATTTCAAACCCTGTGAAATAAAAATGAAAAAAATATTGAACAGCATTTTTGAAGGGCCTGATGGGACAGATTCTGAGCCTTGATTTGTGAAAAGTGGAAGAAAAATTGCGATGGCCTTCGTTTTAAACTGATATATTCCAATTATTGCGAAATCGGTAACCTGTCTAAATTTCAGTGTATTTATTTTAGAAAGGTTATCGTTTTCACTTTCAATGACAATTTATGCAAATATAGAACAGACGCGTTCAAATCATTTAAAAAATGATTGAATTTCCATCCTTTTAAGATTTGGATCCATAAAGCTCTAAATTGCTTCGTAATCGATAATGCATGTTTACCTCCTTTTATTTTATGTAGAGTCTGTACACAAAAGATATCAAACCTAAGACGACAACAATTTTTCTTTAATGAATATCCAAAAGGACGGTTTTACGAAAGTCGCAAAAATGAGAGCGTATACCGACAGCGACTTTGTGATTTTTTTTTCCTCAAGAGAAATTTTATTTTCCCCCAAAAAAGTTTGAATATGTTTTTTGCGCTTGCACAAGTAAACTATATATCCTTTGCTAAAAAAAATAAAATGTCGACCGGACACGGTCGTTCGATCCTATTTGAAAACGCCCATACGAACAATCTCAGGCAATCAGAATTTTTTTTGCTTTTAAGTATCTTTTATTTTCTACGCGTTGTGCGGCCCTCCACTGCGGCGGATCTATTGGCGCTCACAGGCGGCGCAGGTTCAGGTTCTGCCGCGCCCTACTTCCTGTATCATGTTACCGCCAAAGGTTGTACGCTGATCTGTTTGCAAAGTCGCTCCGGTTGCTTCCTTTATGTCGCGTAGACCGAAGAGCTATACGCCGGCTGTTGAAACAGGCATCGCGAAGCATGTTACAGGGTGGCGCACCTCGATCGCTCCGGCCAATGGGCATTTTTGAACCGGTTGTACGAAAATGTATTAGGAATTTTCCCTTCAAAACTGCCGTCCACCTCTGTGCTGTCAATGCGTCTTTTCCTGACCACCCAGTAGCATTTTTACGCTTTTTAATAATAATGAAATTGTGAAGAACGGGTATGTGAATGCCCCATTTTTGGCAACCGCGATAGCGTCGATTGGGTCATGTTTCTTGCTCTATAACATAAAAGCCACACAAATATTGCATCATGTTTTACAGACTCTGTTAGTACATATTATAAACGTTAATTTCAGAGAGTTTAAAGAAAATTAAAGATGGCCTTTTTTTAAATGATTTTCAAAATAATGCATTTTTAGTTAAATGCCCCTGTGTGAGCAATTCTTGTAAATGTATCCCGCTAACCAGGAGAACAATATTTCACGCAAAGATGAACTATATACAAGCCAACACACTGGCAACGTTTGAAGACCTTAGCTTTTATGGATACGGAGAAAAATATTCTTTAATCCAGAGTGTTATTGCGCAATTTGCCGAGTTTGCGATTTGTTTTCTCAAAATAACTACCCTAATACTCAGCGATTAATACTTTTTGTCAATCCTTCCTATGCCTAATTTGTCAGTGAATATTTCAAGACCCGTAGCCAGAACAGTGTTTTTGGGGAAGCCGCCCGAAATGTCAACATCGCGTGATACGCAAAACGCGCACGTGACCGAAGGGTGCTTACAATTTTTTTCGCAAAGACAATTTTTTTTCCGAAAAGAAGGAGTGGTTTTATTTTTCTGGGCATAAAGCCAGCAAAATATTTCTTTTTTCATCGAAATTAAAAACGGTCACCGGACATGGCTGTTCGATCTTATCTGAAAACGCCCAGGTGTCGTCTGCTGGCAAGGAGTCGTCCGCTGCGTAACCAACCAACTTGGGATGAACATCCACGGCCACAACATTGCCTTCGTGTGGAAGGAATAATAAACGTGTACTCCGAAGAAATGAGCCGAGACAAGGAGAAGCGAATGGTTCGTGCGCTCTACTGGCGTGCATCTGTCTCCAGTCGCGCGGGTGTTGCCCGCCCGAGAACATCCTCTGTTATTTCTTTTATGCTGAGTGGTCAGCGCATGTCACGCTCCGCATAGGTGGCTACTACAGATATGCCCCCCCTTCCTTGGTAGGATTTATGCCGGATTTGATAACTCCTGCCAGTAAACTGCCTGTGTTGCGGAGACCTGGGAGGCAGGGGTTTGCTCAAGATGTGCCGGCTTGAATCAGGTTAAGGGCAACTGTATCGTCCTTGCCGTTGATGCGAAGTACAAACGTGTCGGTTCTTCGCTCAATCACAGAAAATGGTCCTTGGTAGTGAAGACGCAATAATTTCCTTTGATGTTCTTGGCGTACAAAGACGTGGGTGACGGTTTCAAGGTCTCCGGTAACGTAAGGAGACTTACCTCTGCCTATTCGAGTCGGAATTGGTCGAACATTGTCGAAGAGTTCACGGAGAGTTTCGGCATAACCTTCGGACCGGTAGCACGATGTGTCGGCCTTGAAGAAGTCTGACGCCAACCTGAGTTGAATGCCATATACAAGTTCGGCGTTGGAGCATCCCAGGTCCTCCTTGAGAGCCGTGCGAATGCCAAGGATCACGAGGGGCACTTGAAGAACCCACTAATTCGGGTTTCCGTAAGCCATCAAGGCCTATTTTAGATGACGGTGAATGCGTTCCACGAGGCCATTGGACTGTGGATAGCTGTAGTACGTCCATGGTATTTGACGTAGCCTTGTTGTGCCAAGGGTGTTCGTCAGCTCTTTGAAGAGCGACGACTCGAATTGCCGTCCGCGATCCGTAACGATCTCAGAAGGGCATCCAAATCTGGACGCTCATGTTGAGACGAAGGCGGTAGTGACAGTGGAGGCAGTGATGTGAGGTAATGGCGTCGCCTCTGGCTATCTGGTAAACCTGTCACTGCAGGTAAGAAGGTAGCGATGTCCCTGCGATAGTGGGAGAGGTCCGACCAGATCCAAATGTACCTTGTCGAACCTTGTATCGGGTTGAAGAAAGGTCCTGATTGGGGGCACAGGATACCGATGCACTTTTGCCTGTTGACAGGGGACACAGGAGCGAGCCCAGGACCGGATGTCTGACTTGATGTGAGGCCAAACGTATCGACTCGTCATAAGTTTTTGTGTTGGACGTTGGACGAACACCGAGGTGTGAAAGGCTTTGGTTGGCGTCGAAAAAACTCTGACGCAGAGGTGTGGGCACGAACGGTCGTGGTTTTCCAGTTGCCACATCGCAAGTGACGGTGATGTTTTCTGTAAATGTGACGTCCTGCAGCCGCAGGGCGGAAGAAGTGCGTAGCACTTTGAGCTCCTCATCATTGACTTGCAGACGAGCAAGTTCCGCAGGATCCGGAATCGGTGGCAATAACACCACGTCAATGCGGCTCAGGACATCAGCAGGCACGTTATCGACACCTCCTACGTGTCGAATATCTTTGGTGAACTCCGACACAAAAGCCAACTGTCGAATTTCCCGAGATATATAATGGGAGCCGGCGTTGGTGACAGCATTGGTCAGGGGCTTGTGATCTGTCCCCATGGTGAATGCTTTTCCCTCAACGAAGTGTCGGCAGTGTCGGACGGCCAAGTACAGAGCGAGCAAATTACGAACAAACACGGTGTACCGCGTTTGTGCGGGTTGAAGCTTATTTGAAAAGAAGGCGAAGCGGCTGCCATTGTCCGTTGACTTGCTGTTGTAGTACGGCTCCTACGGCGGTACCTGAGGCGTCGGTCATCATCGACGTTGGAGCATCGTGCATAGGACGTTGTAGGATGATGGCTTCTGCCAGAGCTCTCTTTGCCTCACAAAATGCTTGCTCAGCTGCCTCATTCCAGGCAAGAGGAGAAGCTGAGCGTCCCTTCTTGCCTTGGAGAAGAATGTCGAGCGGTTCAAGGAGCTTGGCACAGTGAGGAACAAGGCGTCTGTAGAAATTTACAAGGCCAATAAATTGGCGAAGCTTGGTCAATGAAGTTGGTGCGGAAAGTCTGGATCATAGTTGCGACTTTTGCAGACAAAGGTCGAATGCCTGAACTATCAAGATGGTGGCCAAGAAAATCTAATTCGGGCACTTCAAACTCGCTTCTCGCGGCGTTGATGATTATGCCATGTTTGGCAAGCCGTTCAAAAAGAAGACGGAGATGTACATTGTGCTCCTCTCGAGACGAGCTTGCGATCAACAGGTCGTCGACGTATGAAAAGACGAATTCCAAACCCCACATCACAGTGTCAATAAATCTTCGAAAAGACTGTGCCGCATTACTAAGGCCAAACGGCATGCGTTAAAAATTCAAATAAGCCAAAATGCGTTGTGACAGCTGTTTTAGGATGTCTTCATCGGCTACCGGAATCTGATGGTAGGCTCGGGTGAGGTCAAGTTTCGAGAAGATGTTGCATCCCCTAAGATTGACGGTGAAGTCGTGGATGTTGGGGAGTGGGTACCGGTCTGGAACGGTTTGCTTGTTCAGAGCGCGGTAGTCTCCGAATGGCCACCAGTCTCCGCTTGTTTTGGGGACCATATGTAGCGGAGACGCCCAACTGCTAGATGATGGTCGTACTATGCCTAGTTCGAGCATATGGTCGAACTCTGGCCGAGCAATTCGAAGCTTTTCCGGAACTAAACGGCGTAGGCGGAAGAAGACAGGTGAACCAGTTGTTTGTATTTGATGAGTAACATTGTGTGTTCCGGGTTTCGTCCAGTCGGGAGGCCTTGTGAGCGAAGAAAACTCGCTGAGTGGTGTTAGAAAAGCGCCTTGCACTTGCGTACTAGCGGAGGCGAACACCGGAGTTTCTGTCGTGCCGATACCTTGTAATGTAAGTTTTGTCGTCAAATCGAGCAGGCGTTTCCTCTTGACGTCGACGAAGCAGCGAATTATGTTGTAGAAAGTCTGCGCCAAGGGTTGCGCGACCGACATCGGCCACCAGAAAAACCCATCCAAAAACTCGTCGAAGGCCGAGGTTCAGCGCAAGGGAACGTTCCGCGTAAACAGGAATGGACGTGCCGTTCACAGCTTGTAGAAATGAAATCGGCTTACGTGAACGGTCGGCAAGTGTCGCAGGGACGGCGCTGATCTCGGCTCCTGTGTCAACAAGTAAGCGGTCTCCAGTGGTTTTGTCGATTACGTAGAAGAGGCGACTTTCTCTTGGGCTTGGACCACTCGTCGCCTCTATTGGTCGGCCGGCCGGTTTTCCGGCGACCCGCAGGGCCGTTGGCAGCGTCGAGCGCCAGGACCGAAACGGCGGTGGTAATAGCAGAGGCCTGAAGAGTGACCTTTACTCGAGCGGTCGTTGTCTGGTCGGCATGATGTAGAGCGGCAACAGCGACTTTGAGAACGGGCAGTGTCTCGACGTCTTGTCATAGCGAGAACGACTTGTTCAAGTCGTTGGCAAAAGCCGTCGACATTATACTGGGACGCGTTTGGTTCCCGGTTGTCTTGTGCCGTAGTACAACACTCTAAAAAAGTCTGTGCGTCTACTTTCACGCACAACACTCGGAGAACCAATCAGCGCAACTTACGGAGGCAGCTCAGCAAATGACGATGCCGAAACATCTGTTTAGACCAAAAAACGCAGACTGAGTTGTGACATTAAGCAATGCAAGCGTGACGTTTTGCATTGCTTAATGTCACAACTCAGACTGCGTTTTTGGTCTAAACATATGTTTCGGCATCGTCATTCGCTGAGCTGCCTCCTTAAGTTGGGCTGATTGGCTCTCCGAGTGTTGTGCGTGAAAGTAGACGCACAGACGTTTTTTAGAGTGAAGTGTTGCCTGCTGACTGCGATGTCAAGGCAGCAGCGGTAGCAATAGATGGAGAAGCAACCTCCATGACCGCGGTCGGCCAAACCGGCAAGTCCGGCAAGGTTGAGGGCGCGGCTGCTGCAAAGACCACCTGGACGTTTTGTGGGAGTCGCTGAAGGAAGAGCTCTCGAAGGAGAACGTCATCGATGGCGTTGGCACGTTCTCCGAGAAGCTGAGTCATTCGACGTAGTAACTGCGTTGGGCGCCGATCCCCAAGTTCCTCCGCCGAGGGTAGCTGCTGCCAACGGGTACGTTCCGAGGCTTCGGTTCTTTGCAACAGGGCCGCCTTCAGGTGGTCGTAGGGATTCGTGGCAGACGGGGAGGACAGCACGTCATACACTTCGTCGGCTGCGGTTGGTGAAAGAGCCGACACGATGTGGTGATACTTCCGTTCTTGGCTTGTAATGTGCGCCAGATGGGACTGCGACTCCACTTGGAGGAACCATACTCGCGGGTTGCGGTCCCAGTACGGCGGGAGCCGAGCCGCAACAGCCGCTACTGGAGCTGGGGTCGAGTCCGTTGGTTCTCCCTGACTCATTCTTGGAGACTTGTCCGGGTCACCACTTGTGAGGAAGGAATAACAAGCATGTTTTCCGAAGAAATGAGCCGAGACAAGGAGAAGCGACTGGTTCGTGCGTTCTACTGGCGTGCATCTGTCTCCAGGAGCGCGGGTGTTGCGCGCCCGAAAACAACCTCTTTTATTTATTTTATGCTGAGTGCTCAGCCTCAGCGCATGTCACGCTCCGCATCTGTGGCCAGCATACACCTTCCGCTAGAGTAGCGAGTTCTTCGGGAACAGTTCATAAGACAACCATACGCTCAATTTACCCGCGGATCGGTGGCGTGTGCGACGTTTTGGGCAGAAGCGTTCGATTACAGGACTGCGATCGTTCAAACATCGTTCAAAAGCCACGTTGTACTCGGAAAATGGTTGATCCGAATTAAGCCTCGCTGAGAAGTCACATGACTTCGTATTTCTTCCGTGTCGTACAGCGTAGTATCGTTAGAGATTCAATCGCGCTAGTTCCATTGCCGTTAAAAGAAAAAGAAGACTAGAACCAGTTTTTCTAGCGGACGGTGCTATTGCTGTGGCGGTAATGAGACCTCCGTTGCATTGAACATGGATGTCGTCACGTGCCTTGTTCAGACGCCCTTATTGGGTCGCGGGGCAGCAGCTTCCACAGTTCACCAAGTGTTCGTGAAACAGATTATAGCATCGACACCAGCGAGTTAATTGGCAAGGATGCTGCTGCAAGCTTTGATGAAATCATCAGTTTCTGAATGTTTTGGTGTGAGGCAAGGTCCAGGTACTCGTCTGTGGGTTTACGGTGACAAAAAATAGTGCGGAATGAACAGGTCGGCTGCAGGGTGGAGAAGGCATCTAGGAGCGATTGGCGGAAGAATTGGTCGCTCTTTGCAAGAAAGAAGAACCGGTCTGGTTGGAAGTGAATGGACGAAGGAAATGACTTTCGATAGGATGATATTGTTTGTTCAGAACACTTAGTGAGTGGTATGTCTTCTGGTACGGTGAACACAGGATGGTGCTAGACAGTGGTTTGATCTACCTAAAACGAAAAGATTTCATTTTTTTATTTAAGCGAAATTGTCGGTACAGAAATATAAATAGATTTCGCAAATTTTATCGATAATTATGCGTGAGCATAAAACTTAAGTGAGCGAAAAGTATATTTGAGCACAGTGGTCATTGCAGCACCTAAAAGTTGGAAGGCATATAAGAGCCAAAACGCAAATCGGCGGGGCGAGCTGACTTGTACAAATTTATGCTCAGCAAGGAAACAAAATTAAACGTTTATATATATCTTTCGCCTCGTGCCGGTGACAAAGTGAAGCCGATGAATTGATCTGGCAGGGTGTTTAGCGACATTGTTGCCCGCTGAATGCGTGATATTTAGCTGTGCAGTATCATAGCCTGCCTCTTTACCTGGCTCAAGCCGTCCGCTGATAACCGGAACAAAAACTTTTGTCTTTATTTTTGTTTAGAAATAGCCTTACATCACTTAAGCACATGACTGGAAAGGCACCTCGCCAGTGCCATCTGGATTATGGAAAGGTTCTTATCGAACATTAAAGTCCACTAGGATTTCCTCTTAACGCCACAGTAACAGAGCACTCCGCGACGAAAAGTGTTCTAGGTTTTTTTTTTTTAACGCCACTCTATTTTCTAACGAGAATATATAATGAATCAAGAATAAATAATCACAAATCTATAAGCGTTCAAATATATTTAAACCAAAAACGTGACGCCACATCTGTATGCTCTCGATTTTTTTCGCCTTGAAGCGCCGTTGCCATTGGCGGTCGCCGGTGACCGCAGACGTGTAATCGGGCATTTCCGCTCAAAACATCGCAATTAACACGTTTTACCGTTGAGCAATCCGCTGATGCTGCTACCTTTAGCGTCTTTAGCGTGTTTTTGTCCTCGTGCTTGAAGCGTTGAAATGAGTGCTGACCTTGCAAAACTCTGCGAGGATCTAAAAAAGAAATTAAACAAGATCTACGCGAATTTCTTAGCTCTTCTGAAAGGGACCTACGTAAACTAATGGTATGCTTTAAGTACAGATTGAAAAGTATTTCCTAACAACGAGAAATTGATATACTATTAGGGCGTTCATCTTTGCCGTGGGAGACGCCGCTTAGATAATCATGCCGTGCCTAGTTCGTCGTAAAATGGTGGATTGCTGGTCTCCGGTTATTCAACGACATTATTAAAAACAGCGCAAAATGACGGAACAAAAGTCTGTCTTGTGTACTCAACAGACGCTGACTGAAAACTAGACGTTTATTGAAAACTCCACACGCGCACAGTGTCTCGAACATGCACGGGCTCATCTAATCATATATAATAATAATTATTATATTAATATTCAAGAATCAAGAATCAAGAATCGGCTTTATTTGGTGCTTAGGAACGACCTTTCGGTCTTAGCACTAGCACACCCAAACACTTTCTATACCTAAAACACATGAGCTGGAAATTGCATAACCCAATAAAAAATTAGGACAAAAAATAAGCCCTTTTACAATGACGTAAAGTCGCACATCAACAATACAATCAGTGAAGACGTATATGTGCCTGAAAAGACAGCGACACTTTTATATTGAGAAGAAATAGGATCAGCATCAATGACAAACGTCCCCGAAAGTATTGTCTGGAAACATACAACAGACAAAAGGATTTTAAAAAGAAATGTCTTTACGCCCACAAAATATGTTTAGGTGACTGGCAAGCCCATTGTAGGTCTTTTCCATACGAAACACTGGATTGTGTACACTCGACGCGACTGGAACATAAAAAGGCATAGGTGCGCGGGTCGCCGTCTGTGGAACCCTAAGGGATATCTGGAGCCAGCAAGATAGGACAGTCGATAAAAGCCGTGAATGGCTTTAAAGAAAATGAAAGATCAGCTTTTTAACGGCGTTGATGTAAGCTAGACAAATGTAGGGCGCTCATTAAACAGTCATTTCGTAACAAGCATGAGTTATCGCGAAAGTGCCTATGTCTAGAGATTGACAGAAATTTATTTTGCACTCGCTCTAGCATGAAGGAACTGCTGGGACTGATGCTATTCCAGACAACGGAGGCGTATTCCAGATGGGATCGAGCCGACGCACAGTAGAGAACAAAAATGTTTTCGGGTTTGAAAACACTCTAGACATCCTACAGGCAACACCCAAATTACGCAAGACGGACATAATATTTTGATTTATATGTGCGTCAAAGCAGAGAGAAGTATCAAACATGACACCGAGGTCTCGAATTTCGCTAACACGATTCAGAACCTCTGAGTGAATAGTGTAGTGGAAACATATGCTGTGCTTTTTTCGCGTGTAGGACATTACTTTAGTTTTAGCCTTATTTAAGATTATATTATTAGTCACACACCATATTATAGAATGAACAGTCATTCTCCTGAAGCATCCTACAATGACTGACACTGCGAATTTCACTAAATATCTTAATACCATCTGCATATTGCAGAAACTGAAGAATTAGAGATAACCTTAGACAGGTCGTTGACAAAAATAGAAAAAAGTAGAGGCCCCAGCACTGACCCCTGAGGGACCCCGGACGTGACACCATATCTCAACAAGTATTTTCCGTTTACTCGAACAAGGCATGCTAGTTGCGATAAATAATCTTGCACACAGTGCTGCAATGTCCCACATACACCATACTGCGATAGTTGTGACAGCAGAATGCCGTGGTCAACAACATCAAAAGCCTTACTAAGGTCAAGATATATAGAATCCACCTGTCCCTTACTGCACACGGCGTTCGAGACCGCAGACATAAAAGCTTCTCAAATCTGTTGTTGTAGAGCGTCCCGGTATGAATTCGTGCTGGACCGGCAATATTACATTTTCAAAAAAAAAAAAAATAACAGAGTTTTATTAATTGCCATTTCAAATAATTTCGAGAAGGTGGACAGTAGCGAGACTGGTCGGTAATTGCGGACGTCCCCTCTATTACCCGATTTGTACACAGGGATAACTACGACAACCTTATACGCCTCCCGAAACACACTCGACTTCAACGAGTTGTTAAAGGTAGATACAACCACAGGGGTGGAAAATTCATGATATGCCTTGACGAGCGCCCCAAAGACCCCATCATAACCAGCAGAAGAGTTTGGCTTTAATTTTTTTACACACCCCTCAATGATGTCATCATCCATAACCAAGGAGGAAAGGTACCCCTCCCTCCCCCAACGGTGACAGAGGCGAGTTGCTTGAAGGGTTTAAATTATATACCGACTTGAAATTATCAGCGAAGGCATTAGAAACATCAGAGGAGGCGTTGCCGTTCTCTGTCGACAAGAAGGATGTCCGTCCTAGTTCTTTTTTTCAGAACGCCTTCTGATGTGTTGCCAAAGCCTTTTAGGATCACGTTTGAGACCAGACTCAACAGAGGCTACATATTGTTCGTGATCAATTGAATATTGATTTTTGCAAAGGCGCCTGTAGTGCTTAAATTCTGACTCCCACGTTCCCAATCCTGTCTTCTTAAATTTTTTTATATGCAAAGTAGTTTCTCCTTAACAACGTTTTCAACTGATGGGTGAACCAATATGGGAATTTCGATGTCCCAGACCGTTTGGTAGGATTGGACATGTTCATTCCTGACTGGAACTGCTTTCGTGAATTGGGAGACCTGGATATTTACATCAGTCGATTCTATAATAGATGACCAGTCGAAATTTCAAAAATGTTCATACAAACTCACATTGTCATCTTTAGCAAAGTTAAAGGCCTTTTCCGCCTGTGTCTGAGGGGCATATCGATATCCGCCTCAGGACAACAGGAAAAGCTATAGTTAACTCGAGGGCAGGGTGATATCTGTCTATTGGAACTACAGGAAATTCAATTTCAGTCACACCGATATCATCTATGTCTGAGAGGCAGAGGCCGAGTATACTGGATTTGCAGTTTGTAACGCCATTGAACTGATTTAAGCTAAGAAAATATGCAAATTCGGTTAAAATGCAGCCTTTTTTTGGCCCCATAAAAATTGGCGGAAGAAACTCTTAGGGTATTCCAGCAAATTCCGGGTGAATTAAAGTCTCCAATTATCAATATCCTGCAAAGATCCCCTGAACACAGAACCTCCTCAATGCTCGAAAGACAACCCTGGAACTCATCTGGGGTCATATCTGGAGGAAGATATAGGACGCCTATTAGTCGGCTCTCGCCTTAACATTCAAATTCATCACAGACTGATAAGTAATGCTGCTCAAGATAATAATAATAATAATAAGTTAATAATAATAATAATAATAATAATAATAATAATAATAATAATAATAATTTCATTTTTTTTTTCATTTCATTTATTTAGACACCTTCATAACACTATAAGGTGACGGGTCGGTCGAAGCCAGTAGAGGCTTGAAGGACAGAACCCAGCAAATGGAATGTCACAGATGGCACAGAAGAAGTCCGTAGAGCACACATTTAAAGCATGTATCGCACTATACGAGAAGAAAAAAATAATCACCTCACACTATCGCAGCAAACATATTAGATACAAAATATCACACAACAGTACATTATTGAAATTGAACAATGAATTAGAGCGTAATACTGTTCAATAAATTTTTCAATTTTCTCCTATTTGTAGCTTCAAAAAAGTGGTTTGGGAGTCTGTTAAAAATGTATGGCACATAATAAGAGCGCTCTCGCTTACCATATCTTGTGAAACACCGGGGGATTATGAAGCGATCAGAGGTACGTAAATCTCTGCGGGGCACAAAGGGATGTTTAAATTCGCTACTCCAGAAATGAGAAAGCACAACACATTGCAAAAAAAGTGAATGGAAGTTAGGCAGTTGTAGAGCCTCAAAGATGTCAGCTTCTGGTGCAAGATCATAATGATAACCTACACTTCTTAACAAATTCTTAAGGATGCGGTCAATTTTAGTTTGCCATATTTCTGCACAGTTACCAAATAATGTGATGCCATACCTTAGTATACTATAAGCAAGAGCATTAGCAATTGATTTCCTTACGGCAAATGGCAAAAACACCCTATTATTGTAAAGTAAGCAGCACACGCTGCGAAGCTTGCTGGAAACATAGGTTAAATGCGTTGACCACGACAAATCTGAATCAAAGAATATGCCTAAGTACTTAACAGTGTCAACATATTTCAGGGAACTACATGTACAATCAAGGCAGCTGGATCTGTGTAACACAAATGATGAGTCCAATTCTACACTCTTCAGTGGATTCCTAAAGCAAACAAGTCTGGTTTTGGATGTGTTAATAGTAATATAATTGTCATAAAACCAGTCCATTAGTCGTGCAGAATCATGTTGCAATAACTGCACAGCTTGGCGGTAATTAATGTGACTAGAGACAAGTAAAGTATCATCCGCATACTGAAAAATTTTGCAACTAGTGAGCCTTGTTGAGATATCATTAACAAAAAGATTAAATAACAATGGAGACAAAACCGATCCCTGGGGCACACCGGCTTTTAGCATCAGCCGAGCACTTTTGAAATTTCCTATAGATACGATTTGGGAGCGATCAAGAAAGAAATTTTTAAGCAATGCAATAAATGGTCCACGGAAACCGTAATTCTGCAGTTTAAAAAGAAGCATCTTATGACTGACCGTGTCAAAGGCCTTGGCGACATCAAGAAAAATTGCACATGCACATAAGTTTCGATCAAAAGCACTGTGTAGTAGGTCAGAAAAATCTTCCAGCAGTGGTTGAGTGCCCTTTCCAGCAACAAAACCATACTGGTTAGGCGACATGATGTTGGAAGTTTCAATGAAGCTGGACATTACAAGATATAAATGCTTTTCCAAAATCTCCCCAATGCAAGGTAAAATAGAAATAGGGCGATAGCACTCAGGCTTGTTAGGCGATCCTCCCTTGAAAACAGGCTTCACAAGTGCGGTTTTTAGTTCAATTGGGATGACGCCAGAGACCAAGAACTCATTTATCATGGTAAGAAGTACGTGCTGAACATGTCCAAAGTTTCGGCAGAGATCATTAATACGAATAGTATCAACACCAGGAGATTTATTGCGTTTTAAAGAAAACAAAATGGAGTGTAATTCGTCTATCGTGAGAAGAGGAAGGAACGCTGAGTTCGATACACTAATACTTGCGCTAGAGGCAAGCGGTTTGAAATCACTGTCTCTCGCAAAGCCCGATGACGCAGCAAAAAGTTTGTTAAAGTCGTTCACTACTGATTGCAGATCTGTGCCGAAGTGTTTTTGAAGGGAGTCAAAAAGCGATGCTCTTCCTCCACGCCCTGTAAAATAATTAATCAACTTCCATGTTTCACGTGGATTCGATTTTGCCTCAAAAAATCTTCGCTGAAAGTAGCATCGTTTGGCAGACCGTATAATTGCATTAGCTTTGTTCCGAGCGCTTCGATACTCTGCTTTTAACTGCGAATTGTTTGGTGAACGACGGGAACGTAACCACAAAGTATCTTTTTCTTTGATTGCTGTCATAATATCAGAATTAAACCATGGCTTATAAGACCTGGCGTTTAAAATTAACCTCTTTCTTGGCGGCACAATAAAAGGATTGAAAAACCTCGACGAAAGCTTTATAAACATTGGAAGGTTCGACGGACCTTCCAATGTTTATTGGAATAATAATAATAATAATAATAATAATAATAAATTTATTGAATGGAGCACAGCAATGTTTGCGTGACGGGCGCATCAAAGCCAAAACAAGGCTTGTGGGATGCTACCCTAAAATTAACACTTTGAACTTTGCTACCCGGTATACAAAAAGGAAATAAGACAGTTTGACATAAACACGTCCTTAGAATGTCCCAAGGTCAGAGTCAGCAATTGGGTGCATGCACCACACAGAATCACACCTCCGAATACGGATGCAGGCAGTTAACTGATTAACTTTAACGGATAATAATAATAATAATAATAATATTATTATTATTATTATTATTATTATTATTATGTATTTGTTAAGTGTTTCAAACGGGAGACAATGACAAAAAATGACGGTGAACAACTCCCCCCCCTTTACAGCAGACGATGCTGTAAAGGGGGGGGGGAGGTCTGGTCCACACAAAAACACAAAACAAAGTCACAAAAAATTACGAGAGAAAAAAAATAAAAACAAGAAAGGTTACCTTGACCAGGCAATAATGATATATCAAGCTAGTTCATGCAATATTAAAGCACAAGATAACTATTTGACCAATATTAGTTCCCAACTAAGCATAAAGAAATAGAAAACCCTTCAAAAATGCCGGTACCTCCGCCGGTATAATTGTATGCCGCACTACTGCATCACTAAAATAGAAAACGGCGTTGCTTGGCACAAGCTAACCGGCAGTTGCCAGCGCCGGGAGGCAGTTATCGGGGATTGCAAAATGTTCTGCGGATGGATGGATGGATGAATACGGCTGAGCCTCTTTGGATCGGGCGGTAGCTTACGCCACCTAGCCAATTTGTCTTACCATTTAAGCTTAGAATATTTAAATGTGAAAACTATATACACTCCACACTGAACAGAAAGTGAGGCTATAAAACCCCTTGCCATCAGTTAATAAGAAAATACCTAGTTTTCTCGTGCTTTCTGCCACCATTCACTTAATCTTTGCTTGGTAATCTCTACTGTCTTGTAATCCACTTTTCCTTCGCTGTCTCTAAAACCCAATGACTTTATTAAATCTATGTTGTCTTCGGTAGGCATAGGGTGAAGCCCTTTACAGTAGAGTATCAAGTGCTCAGCCGTCTCGTCCACCTCTCCACAAGCAGCGCACACTGTATCCATTTCCTGGTACTTCGCTCTGTATGTTCTGGTTCGCAAAACACCTGTCCTTGCCTCAAACAACAATGAGCTTCCCCTAGAATTATCATAAATGCTTTCTTTGGCAATAACTGTTTTGTTTAATCTATAGCTTTCCAGAGCCCTCTTTGTCTGCATTCCCTCTAGCCACCGATCTCTTTCTGTGGCCTTAACTTTCTTCTTAACGGAGACCTGCTCTTCCGTAACCCCACTATAGCCCAAAAACTTTCCTCTTAATTTCCTAGTGCGCTGTCTCCACTTTGTGTCTATACTCCTCATGTATAAAAAGCTGAAAACCTTTCGTGCCCATTGCTCCCCATCCATTTGCCTCAACCGATCCTCAAATTCTATCTTGCTCGCAGCTTCCATGCCCTCAAATGACGCCCATCCCATGTCTCCTTGCACTCCCTGGTTTGGCGTTTTGCAATGTGCCCCCAAAGCCAGCCTACCTACTCCGCGCTGTTTTATTTCTAGTCTTGCATGCACTTCGGATTTCATGCATAGCACTGCGTTTCCAAAAGTTAAACCAGGCACCATGACCCCTTTCCAAATCTCTCTCACCACCTCATACCTGTTGTAATTCCAAAGTGCTCTATTTTTCATTACAGCTGCATTTCTGTTGCCCTTACCTATTATATACTTTTCATGCTCACTGAGATATGCTGCACCATCACATATCCATACTCCTAGATACTTGTATTTACTAGCTCTCTCCACTGTAATATTCTGTATCTTCAGCCTCTCAACTTCATCATCGTTAAAAATCATGACTGCTGATTTTTCACTACTGAATTCTAAACCTAATTCCTCCCCTTCCCTACCACAGATGCTCATTAATTCCTGTAAATCTATCCTGTTGTTAGCCATTAGTACGATATCATCTGCATACATCAATCCCGGTAAGGATTGCTGAATTTTTTGGCCTAGCTTACTGTACGAAAGGTCGAATCCAAGCCCACTCTTCTCTAGTCTATCCTCCAATCCTCTCAGATACAACATAAACAGCAAAGGCGATAACGGGCACCCCTGCCTAAGGCCTCGTCCTATCTCTATTTCCCCTGTTGCCTTTCCTTCCCATGTTATAATCACCTTATTATCTTTGTAAATGTTCCTCAATATTGCTGTTAGTCCTTCATCTAGGTTTAAGCTCTCCACTATGTCCCACAGATTCCTTTGGTTCACATTGTCATAGGCACCCTTGATATCCAGAAACGCCAGCCAGAGCTGTCTGTTTTCTTTTTGCGCTATTTCTATACACTGTGTTAGAGAAAATATATTGTCCTCCAACCTTCTTTGTTTCCGAAACCCGTTCTGTAACTCGCCCAGTATGCCCTCACAATCTACCCATTCCTCCAGTCTGTTCTTTATAATCTGCATTACCAACCTGTAAATAACTGGTGTCACGGTTATGGGACGATAATTCCTAATATCAGACTTGTCTCCCTTTCCCTTATATATCATACTCATCCTACTAAGCCTCCATTCATCTGGAATATTTCCTTTTGTTATCATAGTGCTCACTACCTCCCTTAGTTTTGCCTTAGATTTAGGACCCAAATTCTTCACCAGCTTGATTGGGATACCATCTGTGCCTGTTGACGTGCCACTAGGGACTCTTCGTTCCGCCTTTTCCCATTCTCTTTGTCCAAAATCCGCGATGTCACAAGCTGGACTGTTACTTCCTTCGGTTCTCCTATCTTCCACATGTACCTGTTCCCGAAATTTCTCCTCCATCACTGCTCCTATATATCGTATCGCATCATCTCCCTCTAATTGATCTCCCTGATCCGAGAGTATGAACCTCTGTCTAGCTTGCGTCGTTTCACCGAGTGAGTTCAAGTGCTCCCAAAACTTCTTGGCTGCGTTTCTATCTTTCTTGCTTACATTACTCATCCATTCTACACCCTTTCTCTGAATTTTCGCATTGATTAAACTGGATGCCTCTCGGCGACATGTTATAAAAGTGTCCCATCTTCTTTTACTTCCGTTTCTGACTCCCCACTACGCTTGGAATACCTGTGTTCTCTAGAGGCTTCCTGACGTTTTTGTATCGCTTGCTTCACTTCTTTGTCCCACCAGCTTTTTGGTCTATGTCCTTGCTTCCCTTTTCGTTTACTCTTAACTTTGTCTAGTTCCAGAACAAAAAGTCTAGTTAGGCTCTCATAGGTCCAATCTGTATACCGTTGCCCTGAAACTGCTTCCTCTATTCTTTCAGCAACTATTTCCAACTCTTTGTCGCTGCAGAAAGTTTGCTTTGAATTATGTTGTGTAGGTTCAGCATTTACTTCTCTGGCAAAATTCAGCTTAATACGTTTGTGATCACTACCAAGACTTTTGGAACCTTCTTCATCTATTTTCATTACTTGTAACTTACCATATATTTTGTGTGACATGAGTACGTAATCTATAGTTGAATGTAGATTGCCAGTTTCCCACGTTATGTGCCCGTCACACTTCTGACTGGTATTACATAAAACTAAGTCATGCTTTTCCACCAGTTCTAGTAATAAGCTTCCAGTTGAGTCCGTATATCCATCCAGACCCTCGATATGGGCATTCATGTCTCCCATAATAATAATTTCAGAGCCTTCCCCTAGCTTACTAATGTCTCTTGATATGCAATCAATCATTTTTCTGTTTTCCTCTTTAGCACCTGTCCCTGTCCATAAGTAAACAAATCCAAGGACTGTAGACTCCCCAGCAACTTTTCCTTTAAGCCACAAATGTTCGGCGCACTCCTTTCTGATCCTTTGAAAGTTCATGTTCTTCTTAATAAATGCTCCAATTCCACCTCCCTTCCTCGTTCCCTCCATTCTGTTGCATTCTTCCCACACATAGTCAGGGTTGCAAGGTGGCTGCTCCATGTCTCTGAGATGTGTTTCCACGAACCCATACACCACTAAATCCTCCTTTCTTAGTTGCTCCTCTACCTCTTCCCATTTTAGCCTATTTCTACCACCCTGCATGTTAATATATCCAATGTCTGATTGTGCTGTTTGTTTATGCCTGTTCTTACGTTTTCTCCTCTTTTAACCCTGGGTGCCTCTCCTGACTTTGTTGGGTTTTCAGTTACTTCAGTGTCCCCAGGGCCCTCGGTCCCCCGAGGGCCCTGGGACACGTCGCTCACGCGTCGCTCACGTGAGCGCCATCTGTCGTACGCAGCTCGAACCCTGTGCGACATCACGTGGTTGTTATCATTGCACACACACACGAACAACTAACACAAGTTAAGCGGTCCGGGAAGCATTGTGCTCGTAGCTCAGGGGATAGAGCGTCGGGCTGCTGTACCCAAGGTGGAGAGGTCGAGTCCCCGTCGCCCGCAGAGCCTTTTTTAATCGAATAAAATGGGCATTTACCGCCCAGCGATTCAAATAATGTCACGTGACGGTCACGTGACACGTGGCGCTGTGCTGCGTCATGTGACCGCAGCGCAGCGCCCTCCCTCGGATGCAGCACAAACCCTGTGCGACATCACGTGAGCGCCATCTGTCGGACGCAGCTCGAACCCATCACACGTAAGACGCCCTTAGCGTGTGACATCACGGGGTTGTTATCAGGTGATGACCACAACACCTGGCTTGTGGTCTGAGGTTTGCGGTTTGAGGTCTGAGGTTTGTGGTTTGAGGTTTGCGGTGGCACGCTTCTGGCACGCGCCTGACACGTGACCTCACACCTGTACCGAGCACGTGACGCGAGGGCGGGACCTCGCTGAGCTCCGATTGGTCACTGGATAATGCCCTGTGGGCGGGGCCATCGATGCCCACGGCCTGTCATTGGTCACTGGGATGGGAGAGAGGGAAAGGGCCCCGCCCTACTGCGCTGTGATTGGTCGGATCGGGTTAGGCTCCGCCCTCCTGCGCTGTGATTGGTCGGATCGGGTTAGGCCCCGCCCTCCTGGGCGTTTGTTTACAAGTTGGCCGGAGCTGGTACACCTTTCCTACTACTTGTGCCTCTTCGAGAAGCTCGAGGCGGTAAGTGCACAGACAAGAATTAACAATGTCCTTCTCGGTTATAGTGACTAGGACAATTTTCATAATGTCACAACACGAGGCAACGCTCCGTCTACCCTAAAATCCACTAAAAGAGATGCGATAATACGAGGGGCGTTCATAAAGTTCGTATTGTCGGCACAAAAAATTTAAAAAACGCAACAAAACAGGCATTAACATGAGCGCGCGTTCCTCTAGTTTCAGCACACTATAAACATCGCATGCTATAGTAGCTCGGAACGCCGCTGGGGAGACGAAACAAAAATGGCACCACCCGTCGGTGCCAAGCACATGCAGCGATCCGTTTTTCTTCATTTGAAGGGAAGCAATGCCAAGGATATTCATTCCAATCTGGGAGCGTTGTTCGGGCACAACGCCGCAGTTTATGACACTTTGGTTAAATGGCACAGACGCTTCTAGTGTGGCCTATTAAGAGGAAAGCATTTCAAGGACGGCGACCAAGTGATTGCTGAAGTAGAGCGATTCCTGAACACTCAAAACGAGGAGTTCTATAACACTGGCCTCCGGCATGTGGTGCATTGCTGGGAAAAGTAGCTAACTTTTGGCGGCGAACAAGCAGAGAAAGTCTCAACTTCTACTCGAGTTTGATTGCTTAATCTTATTCCTTCATGACAATAATACGAACTTAATGAACGTCCCTCGTATGTGAAGGTGTTATTGCCACAAGCATCCTCGTTCGTCGATGCACACTTATCATCTTCTCTTAGAAAACAGGATGTTTTTTTTCTGCTTCTTTCACCTTATTTGAACCTGTTTTAAAAGCTACTTACTTTTTTTGTAGTCCAACTTCTAGGGTTGGCCCACTTTATTTGTGAATTTCAGCCAGGTTATCTGCATCTCAGTTACCCTTTTTGTGAGTCAGCTTTTTGCGAGCACTTCGAAAATGGTAATAGTCTTCCTTTTTTCTTCTTCCTGTTTTTACCCCAGCAGGACGCATCTTATCTCAAGCAGATATTTTTACAAATAAAACATAATGGTGGCTGACGTAGACTTGATATTCTGGGCTTGAGGAGAGAGTGAAACTCGTGAGTGGGGCCATAGCGCGGCTTACTTAGTACTCTGGCCTTCGCTGCCCGTGGCATCAGCGGACGTCTATCTGGAGAATACCGGAGTAAACTGCAGTCGGTCCGTGCTCCGTGCGTTTTTGAACGGCACCAAGAAAGGTACACATGGCAAACGTGCGTTTACATTTCCTTGTTTTAACCAACGTTCTAATTAATTGTTGTTATGAGTGTCCTGTTGTTGCTTTTTCCCCGTTACTTATATTTAAATATTGGAAACTTTTTCTTATTCACCAACGTCTCCACCGAGGCTCGACCTGTTCAGAACCAAAGGAAGAAGAATATCGATCCAAACCTTATTTAATATTTAATTATCACCTTACTGTTACTAACTCTACTAAAACTCTCGAATATCAGGCAGAGGCTGCAACGACGAAGCTTTGCTCTATCTTCGAGGTAAATAGTACTTCCATTGCTTCGATGAAGAAACATCGGTGAGCTTTTCCGCAGACGCTCAATGACCGTGAGCTTTTCGTCCGCATGCGCACGGTTTTGCGGTGAGCTCTCTCATCCAGTGAGCTTTCTGGCGAGCTTTTCACCGATGAGCTTTTCTACGCGCCCGCAGTCGACATATTGAGTAAGAAATAACACAAAATGTCTGACGAGACTTTCGAGAGTCAGCTGTTGCTCAAAATACTCAAGGTCAATAAATCGAACAGGTGGCAACAATAAGAACTTGAATAACCTTCTTCCCTTTGTTTCTTAATTGAGGAAAATATTGTTGAAAGTAACGCCATGAAAGTAACGGATTACTTTTGGGGTAACGGTCACTTACTTTTATGGGAGGGTAATTGTAATTGTAATAAATTACAATTTAGCCTTGAGTAATTGTAAATGTAATTCCTTACTATTTTTCAGTAACGTGTACAAGTCTGCTCTAGAGTGCCTTCATACACACGCGCGCTTTTGCTTGAGTGGTGACATCTCAGCCATTTTTACGCCCAATCGTTTTTTTATCCATTTTGAAGCACGCGCAATCCGGTGTCAATCAGCTCGAGCGCGTAGCTTTGGCTAATGCAGAGACGCCATTTTAGCGCCCAAGTCACGCACCGAGTGCGCGAGGGCGTCACGCGCTGAACATTCAGCGCAACAATGGATGTCTTCACCCTGGAGACAGACAGACATGTAGGCACCCTACGCTACTCTAGGGTGCCTACACGTCTGGCAAAAGCGCGTGTGAATGGAAGGCACTCTACGCTACTCTGCTCCGAAGGAGCTATATAGTGCTCTCAGGGTCTATGAGGCTACGTGTGGTTTTTAAACGTAATTGCGGTTAAAAACAGCCCTGGAGATGCTTGAATATTTTACGCGAGGAATAAAATAACAATTTTCTTTCGACACCATTCTGGTTCTGATATGTTAAGTATTTTTTTTAAACGCGAACAGGGGTATAATCTGTCATCTCTAACGCCGCCAGTAAATTGCAAACGCTCTTCGTGGTTTGAGCTGAACACATTCTTACGTGAGGCTCTCTAAAAGGTACATTGCTGAGTTTGCGCCGTCCAACTGTGATGACATTACGTGGTGGTAGAGGGTGGTGTTCACAGGGCTTCGCATTGAACCCTGTTCAGTGTCGTCACTACAGATACTACTGAGTAAACTTGTATGCGTAAACAAAGAGGACGAACACGAAAGAGTTGACTAGACCCTAGAGGGGTACAAGGACACGCGCTTGTCCTAGTTCACTCTTTCGAAAAGGAAGGAGTGGGCAGGGACAAGCGCATGTCCTTATCCTCTCCTTGGTGCTCGTAAAGCGAGAAATAGAAAATAAAACTTTGTAGAGGTTGACCCACACCGCTGATCTGCTGACAGTTATCCGTCTTCAGCACCTCTGACACACACAACCACTTTCAAACGAGTCAGAAATTAGTTTCAGTTTCGGTATTGTCCTTTCGGCAGAGTTAAGAAATTCAGTTTTACATTACTAATAAAACAATAGAATCTAGCGAAAAGAAGTAAATAATACATTTTAAATAACTTACAGTTATTTTACAGTTTCTGGTAAGGCCCTTTAGTTGGTTTAATTATTCATTTACATTTCTGTTTCTGGACGCCACGGCATTTCTGAAATGGCAACGTTGAAAGCAAAATGGCGCGTTGCTTGTTCGCCAGTTGGCTCGACGGTTGGCTCGGTTCCATTTTCATCTCTGTTCACGATAGTTCAAGCGTGTTCTGGTTTCAGAGAACAGAGCGGCTGAGTTTCCTTGACGTTTTTTGATGCCGTGTGGTGGTGGACTCAGTTCCTAGTCCTGTGCACAATGCAGTTTCTTCGCACGTGTCTGCAGTCCAACGCGCCAGCGCGGAGGTTCATCACGCACCAAACCGCGCGTGCCAAGGGTAATCTCTTCTCTATACTTCGAGCAGCTTGGGTCCAGACGCAGCCGATGCTATCGAGCGCGAGCTTCCACAGAATCAGAGATCGCATTGCTCAAGCGCGCGTGCTTGGCAGGTACGCCGACGGAGCACTGGAACACGCGCATGCCTATACATCGCCTGCGCCCGGACCCAAGCTGAAACGAAGCTATAGACCTCGAGCCTCGAGGGTAGTCGGCTTATCGGAACTATCGAGATAACTGTCGCAGAATTAGAAATCGCTATGTTTTAATCGATGCCACATCTCGTGTTTTCTAGTATGATGCACGTTCTGCTTGATTTAAATATCGCGCGAGGCTGAACACTGCCTAAAAAAATGGGATGGTGCGTGCGTACGTGTGTGTGTGTCCACTCCGCTTCTTTGGTTTCAGGTATGCCAGAGTGGTTTGGAAAAGTCTTTCGGCATTCAAAGCTGGGGAATTGTGCAGTGCCCCCTTAGCCACCTTTTAGGGGTTAATATAATCTACGCAGTCTACCGCTTGTCAAACCAAGCAGTGTAACGGCCAGCATCTCGCTGCTTTGTGGATATTGTGAAGACTAATGCTCTACGCATGACGTCGTGCACCGTGTCCGGAAATGACTATGCAGAGCGCAAGTTCTGCTTCTTGCACAGGGGTTGGGATGATGTCAGAACGCCGAGCTCTTATTGGCTGATAGAAAAATATAGTGGGTAGATCTCAAGGCATCTAGCATTGATGTCTACCCACAGTACTTTCGATCAAAGCCAATCGGAGCTCGGCATTGTTCAGACGTCACCGCAACTCCTGCGCAAGAAGCAGGCGACTTGCTCTCTCGATAGGCCTCCTGTGTTGCCCAGGGGGCGCTAAAAAAAGGGACTCGTTAGGACTTGTTTTGGGTAGTACAAACTTGAGCGTCCGAAATGTCACTCATGTAGGAGTGTGCCTGCTCTGGTGCGGAACTTGATCACGAGGAAAGTGCAAAGAAACAACAAAAATTCCAACGCTGTCCAAGCTCCGGTCAAGCTAAGACGCTAAGAGCGTGAACCAAGTGATACTGTTTGACGTGTTCTAAAGTAAAAAGGAAAAAAAGCATCGGACACGAGATGTGACGTCACCACCCAAGGTAAAGAGACGCATACCCTAGCGGTGTTGGCATGCATTCGCCACTTTAGATTGTCTTGTGGCGTTGAATCTAGCTGATTTCAAACGTCTAAAGCTCTTTTTCGTTCTTGAGCACTACAGAGAAAGAAAAAAGCTCAGCAAAGGTGTTATAAGTAGTGTGAAGCCCAGTCACTAGAGCTTGTACTACCCAAAATGAGGGCATCAGTTTTTTCAAAGCTTCAGTGCAGGAAGCCCTTGTACGAAGCGAAACTTTTTGCTTCTTGTCTGGTTTATGGGTGGGGGGAGATTAGATTTGGGTAAAAACACCTCAGTGAACCATTTATTTATTTCGGGTTACCCCGCAGCGCCCGAAGGCATTATTGCAGGGGGGGGGGTACATAGTTTTGAAGGTGGAAATAAACTCTTGCATATGTACCAAAAAAACAAGAAAAACGCAAACACGCAGGAAAACACACTCAAACAAAAGCAAGCCCAAAATATGATAAAAGAAACATCGGTTACTCGTATTCCAGGTACGTGCCAGATAAAAACATCAGCTGAGGAAAATATGCGCTAATAGCAAAAATAAATAACTCTCACTTGCCGCGTGACACAAGAGTGAAGAAGAAACACACAGATGTAGATTTATCAACTACGTTCAAAGAGTAATAACATAATCAAAGTAGGAACAACTAAACATACAGCAGTATCACGCCCCGTAATCACTCGAAATTCGCATCGCAAGGATCAAAACATTTTCCTAGTCATGTTAGTCAGGCCAGCTGTCACGTGACAGTCTGTCAAAGAAAAGTGAATTTGACAAGATAGAAACGGTGTCATTTGGCAGGGCATTCCACTCTTTAATAGTGTTCGGAAAAAATGAATATTTCAGAACGTCGGTTCGGGCTGTCGTTTCCCTAATTTTTTCTGAGTGATCTAATCTCCTAGATACGAAGTTGGGGGGTTGAATAAACTTTACTTTATTAATCCCGGTTTGATCATGGTAAATTGCGTGAAGAAACTTCAAGCGAAGACGTCTTCTTCTGGAGGAAAGCGGCTCCCACTCTAATTGCCTTTTAAGAGCGGTAGCACTTTCTCTATAATTGTAGTTTCTTGTAACAAATCTCGCAGCCCTGCTCTGTACTTGCTCTATTTTTTTCCCCAAGTAACTCTCTTTGGGATCCCACAGAACACTGGCGTACTCCAGTATTGGCCTAACGTTAGTCTTAAAAAGAGTTGCTTTCGCTGTTTGGGGACAGTCCCTGAAATTGCGTTTCAAAAAGTTTAACATGCGGTTGGCTTTGGCCGTGACGAAGTCGATGTGTGCGCTCCATGACAAATTATGAGAAAATTGAACTCCTAGATACTTTACTACTTCCTCCTTCTTCAGTTTGGCGCCGCCGATCGAGTACGCAAAAGATACTGGCTGGCGCTTCCTAGTGAACGTCATTTGGGAGCATTTATGAATACTGAGCTTCATTCCCCACTTTTCGCACCACAGTGAAATTCTATTAATGTCCTCTTGCAAAGCCAGGCAGTCCGATTCAGTCCTAATACCACTATACATGACGCAGTCATCTGCGTAGAGACGAATGCTTGATCCAATTCCAACAGAAATATCATTTATAAATATTAAAAATAGAAGAGGCCCCAGAACAGACCCCTGGGGGACGCCCGACGTTACGTCTACGTAAGTTGATGTTTTCCCGTTGACCAGAACTGCCTGTTTTCTATTTTTTAGATAGTCTGTAATCCAGTTAAAAAGACAATCAGGAAGGTTAAGAGACTTTACTTTTTGCAATAATAATTTGTGGGGGACCACGTCGAACGCTTTTTGGAAGTCTAAAAAGACACAGTCCACCTGCGTTCCTTTATCAAAGGAATAAGCTATGTCATGGTAGAATTCAACTAGCTGAGTGTCGCAGGAAAGACCACTTCTGAATCCATGCTGATTAGGATTAAGGAAGTTGTTTATACCAAGATGTTTGAATAGGTTACTGTAAATTATGTGTTCTAGTATTTTCGAGCACACACAGAGTAGGGAAATTGGCCTATAGTTGTCTACTCTATTTTTTGGTCCGCTTTTGTGTGCTGGAACAACATGTGCTCTCTTCCATTCGCTGGGCAGACAGCCAGAGGACAGTGAGCTTTCAAATAAAACATACAAAAAACATGACAAGATTCCAGAGCATTCCTTAAGGACGCGACAAGATAGCCCATCTGGTCCGGTAGCCTTGTTTTCTTTAAGATTATTTACCAGTTTGAGGATTCCATCTTGGCTTATTTCAATATCAGGCATACTCTCTCCTAAAGTAAAGGAAAATGAAGGGATGGCATCCGCAGTAGGCAACGTAAATACAGACTCAAAATAACTGTTGAAGAGCATTGCCTTCTCACTGTCCTTATCTACTAGTCGTCCGGATTCTTTGATGGGTGGAATGCCTGTAACGTCTCTCTTTGAGGCCTTAACATATTTCCAGAATATTTTCGGGTTTCGCTTTAACTTTTCGTCAAGGGAGTTGTGAAACATAGTTTTAAAATAGGACATCTTTTCCTTGAAAAATGCTGTAAGCTCCCTCAGGCGGGCCAGATTACCAGCATTGCTATTCTGTCGGTACTTTACAAACACTCGCCGTTTTTCTTGATGATGTCACGTAGCTCTTTGTTAATCCATGGCTTGTCGTTGCGTCTTCTGGAGGTTATAACTTTTGATGGAACATAAGTGTCAGTAAGGGATTCCAGCTTTGTCTTAAACATATTCCAGAGTGTGTCAACATCCACATCAGCACTAAGGTCTTTAAACAAAGGAAAAAAAGTGAAAAGTTCGTCAGCCATAGTCGCGTAGTTACCTTGATCGTATAAGAAAATTTTCCTTGGGGGCATACGAGCTACTGCTTTCTTTGCGCATTTTATTTGTCCGATTACCGCCATGTGATCGCTAATGCCAGGAATAGCTGAGACAGAAGAAATAATAGAACTTTCATTGCTGAAAATCAAATCGAGCGTGCTATCTCTTCGAGGGTCCAAGCGCGTAGGAACCGACACGTGCTGGTGCAGCGCAAAACTAGAAATAAAATTGATAAAGGATTTATACGGCACGGATGAATTTGAGGTGCTCGGCAATCCTTCATCCCATTGCATATCAGGAAAATTGAAATCCCCTCCCAGCACAAGATAGTCGAAGGAAATGGATGACAAGGCATTTGTTAGTAGTTGGATTGACTCGTCACTAGACGCAGGTGGTCTATAAAAGGAGCCGATGACGAGGAATTCGCCATTCAGCAGGGACACCTTACACATAACAGCCTCAAAAGAGTAGTTCGAAAGATCAACAGCAAGGCTTTGTAAGCTGTTATGTATTAACAGGAATACCCCGCCGCCATGCCTATTCCTATCCCTTCGGTAAGCAGCATACTCTGGCGGAAACACCTCAGCATCATCGATCGTGTCATCAAGCCAGGATTCTGTCCCAATAACAACACTAGGAGCGGTAGTGTTAATTAAGTCGGCAAAGTCATCAACTTTATTTTTTATGCTACGACAATTCACAAGGAGTACAACTAGTTCATTCACTACTGTGGTCTTCTTAGCACAATTCCGAGGAAGATGAACTGGTTGCTATGCTGGTCTTTCTTTTACACTCATGTCTGTTCGATCAAAATAGTAAGATTTTTGACCCATTAATAATTTGTTGAAACGTAGTTGAAATGGGATATTTTGGGTCTTGGCGTATTCTAGAAGCTTCTTCCTATCCTGACGGACAGATTCAGAGAAGTCCTCTCGAATCGATATTCCACTGTCTTTGAATCTAAGTCCCTGTGACAGTATGCCTTGTTTTGTTTTAAAAGAAGAAAAGTTAACAATTATTGGCCTACATTTTCCTGCGTTGAATCGGCCAAGTCGGTGAGCACGTTCAATATGTGTATCTTCGAGTTTGATTCCCAACAGATTATCACACGTTTTCGCCACTTTTGTTTCCGATATTGCCCATGTTTCATTTGCATCCTCGTCGATGCCGTAAAAGATTAGATTGTTTCGCCGAGAGCGGTTTTCTAAATCATCGTGGCTGGTGGTTAGCTGACTCAACTGCTCAGAAAATGCAGTCGACGTGGCCTGAATACTCTGTACTTCCGTTTCAAGGGTTTTTAATGAAGCGACATCTTTTTTTAGGGATTCAAGCGTCACCGACAGTGACGACAGCTTTTCCTCAGCCGTTATTTGCTGTTGTCTAATTGCTGTCATTTCAGTTAGAAGAACATCTTGCGTAGTCTTTATACTCGGTAGCAACTCCATTACTTCGAGCATTCTATGCACTTGTTCTTGGGTAAAGGGGCCTGGGTTGACCTCAACATCACCGGATACAATCAGCAGCATTCTAATGACAACAGACAGCGCGCAACAGAGCGCGTACATAGCACAAAAACTTTTTGCGTCAATGTCACAGAATACAAGGGCAAAGGGGCGCGGCATCGACAAGGCACATCTGTTACTACGATAAGATACAGGTTTGTAGACCAGACCAACCTGAAGAAGAATCCGACGTGAGCGGCTTGCGCACGACATGTCGATGCCGAGCCCCGCCTCGAAAGTGCCGCGGAGCTGGTTTTGTAGGCTGTGGTCACGTGTCAGCAGTGCAGGTTGCCAGGCTGTCCCTCCGAGACCGGACAGGTCCAGCGGGGAAGGTGCCAGGCAGTCGGCTTGCGGTTGGGGCGTTGTCCCATCTTTGTTGGATGGTGGTTGGCAATCGACGCTTGAGTAGGGCCGGGTGTGGATCAGGGAGGCAACAAGGAGTACCTGAAGAAGAATCCGACGTGAGCGGCTTGCGCACGACATGTCGATGCCGAGCCCCGCCTCGAAAGTGCCGCGGAGCTGGTTTTGTAGGCTGTGGTCACGTGTCAGCAGTGCAGGTTGCCAGGCTGTCCCTCCGAGACCGGACAGGTCCAGCGGGGAAGGTGCCAGGCAGTCGGCTTGCGGTTGGGGCGTTGTCCCATCTTTGTTGGATGGTGGTTGGCAATCGACGCTTGAGTAGGGCCGGGTGTGGATCAGGGAGGCAACAAGGAGTACCTGAAGAAGAATCCGACGTGAGCGGCTTGCGCACGACATGCGCTAGCTTTAAAGGGATTGTCCGGTCGAAACCGGAAGTACTTAAGTGTTTGCGCTCGTTACGTCGAGGGAGCCTTCATGTGGACAAACGACAATTTTATTTTGATATATGATCTCCCGTTATTAACTAAACCTTTCATGAGCGTATGTACGAAACTGCACCCCGAATTTCGCCAGTGTCAATGGCTGACATCCGTAGGTGCTGCGTGACGTCACAAAACGCAAAGGTTTGTCGGATGGTCGGGATAACAAGCGTTGGTCGATGGATGTCTTGTATTTTGTTTCGAATTATATAGTCTTCTAGGCCAGTGGTTCTCAAATGGAAGTCCGCGGACCCTTTGGGGTCCGCGAAGCCCTGCCTCATCAGTCAAACCCGGCAATAAAAGTTGTATTTTTTTTTTCAAGTCAAAAAGAAATGTTTTAATTTTCGGGCGAGTTTTTTCGTGTGAACGTCAATAAGAGAGGTCTACTTCACACTAGCCCTTAGTTATATACATTTATTAAATCATTATTATATTTAACCTATACGCATACCTTTCCTCTCCTCTCGCCACGAACGGGGTCCTCCATCATCTCCGCCGATCCACAAGGGGTCCGCGAAACACCGATGGTCGAGAACCACTGTACGCAACTGTCCCAGGCCGTACCCTACTGAAATACGGTTCTTTTAATGCAGTTCCCAAGCGTGTGAAAAAAAAAAGTCACACCTTTTAGCAGGATATTACTCGAACACAGTCATAAGCTTCGAGCAAACATATGCCGTTTCGCGCAAACACAACTGCGACGGCCATCGATCGAATTAGGGGCGCTTGCAAAGCAAATGATGCAGATTTCGCCTCTGAAGCGGCAACTAGGTACACGAAGTGGCATCTGGGTACACATTTCGGCGGATCCACTGGATCGGTGATGAGGCTGCGGGTCTTTCCTTCAGAGGCGATGACCGCGGGTCGAAGGCAACCGGCGAATCATTCAAATGCATGTTGTCACTTGACTTGGACGAGCTTGGTGAATCGTAGCCATGCTCTATTTTCACATGCGCGTCAAACAGAATTTGGCTGCACGCGTGCTAAATACAACTTCTGGTATCGTTTCCAGGTGGTCTAGCTGTTGCTTTCGATTTCGCTGCATAAACAAATTGATTGATCCGATTTGGGCGAGGAGTGGATGGACATAGTTTAATATTGGCACAGCATCACACCTCAGCTTACAAGCCTTCTGTCCGCTTAGAGCTCAGCTCGTCGCTCTCTTCTGTGAGATGATTGCTGCATAAACGGGATCTCGATCTTGACGGGAACCTGCAGTTTCTACGCACGGCGACGATCCATTTTGCTCGTCACTGCACGTCTCGCGGAAAATTTGGAACGTCGTGTCTTGGCTTGCATGTGCTGCCCGGTGGCTGTGGCACCCAACCACGCAACAAAAATCTCACCCATCCACGAAACAAGTCGAGCACAAACGAAGCATGCTGCGGCGTTCACTCGCAGGTAAACGACGAGACAGAAATGCTCGCTTTGTGTTGTGTGACGTCAGAGCTCCCATGTTGCCACCGAAGACAGCGTTTACGCTAGAGTGCGATTGGAGCAGTATAAATTCAATTACTCATGCAGAGGGGCATATAAAATTCAGATATTGCACGTACGATGGATCTCGAGGCAATAACAATAATATTCAATTGTTTTCTCGAATACAAAATTTGACCGGACAATCCCTTTAAACGGCTTCTAAATGGAAATACACATTCAGTTAAATAGATACCCATATAAAATGGATTGTCAAAAGCACCCGCCAAAGCTTTGGCGTAGCTGTGTAGTAATGTGGCTGCTTCACACGCAGCGGACCCAGAATCAAATCTGGCGGTCATACTATTTCTTTTTTGTCAAGCTTTTGGCGATATCGACAACACGTTTCTTACAGCTATCAAATTAAAAACAAATCTGTTGTCTGCAAAATGTCACTGGATGGTAGGGAGCCAAAATCCACCCCTAAATTATCTAAATGGCGTCAGCTCTCTGCATCATGCATATAGCCATATCCAGTTCAGGTGCACGACATCATGCACATTGCATCACTCTTGTAAGTGCCACGGACGCGCTATAGGCCATTGCGAAGTTTACAAATCCAGAGCCCAGTACTCACTCACGGCCATATTCTTGAGCGCTACTCGACTCAATGCCACTCAGTGGAGTGAAGGAAAAATTTACACCTCCACCCAAGAGGCACTCGGCTTTGCAGACACTTCTTGGTGATCCCTCTACAAAGGAATTCCTAGAGATTTCATACTCAACTTTACCGTTCCTAGTGTCGTTTGGAGACAAAATTATACCAACATCTTTAAAGTCATCTTTAAAATAATCTGCTGTACAAGCACTAAATTGGTAGATTTCAAGCTTTTGTAGCCAGCGTGAAAGTTTTAGTTGTTTTATCATTAAAACAAGTTCGAGCACCTTTCAATCTGTCAACAGTGGGCGAAAGGACAGCAGCCAGTTTTTCTTTGCTCGAATTTGACTACGCATGAAGCCGTTTTGCATAGTCGGAAGGTCCATGTGAGCCATGCTCCCCAGGAAATTGGCAAGAGAGTGGCTCAACGTGCTGGCCAGTGCTGGCGTTGAACTGCGACACTTGCCCAATGACTCGGCTCACTGTGGGTTGTAATATATTTACCAAGTCGCCGGTTACCGTGCGCCTGTGTCTCCCAGCGCTACAGAACTGCATCACAATCAACAGCTGGAGCATTGGAGGGACCGGCAGACCACAGCTGTTCTTGCACTCCTCCAGCAACAGGGATTTCAGGAGGCTGGCCACCGTCGCTTTCCTAAAGCAGTGATGCGCAAGAAATTCGCAGTCATTGAACACCTCCGTCACATTCAGTTGGTTTCTGAGACGATGCCGTGACACCGGAAGGCTCTCCTCTTCACTGTGGTGCAGGATTTTGTCGGTTCAAAGGACAAAATCCACAAACTCTGTGAGCGATGTGTCGGGCGCCATGACACCCATAAACCAACTCGAGTCTCGAGAAAAATTTTCAGGAAGCTCAGAAGCTACCTTGAGATTTTGGAGGAAATCGTTGAGCATCTCCTCAGTTGAGTGAAGTTTTGAGTCGAGTTTGAACTATGAAGCGCAAGACCGTCCTCAAGTAGAGTTTGAGTGGAGCTTCGAGTCGAGTAGTCTTTATGAATTCGGCCATAACGTCTTCATAGCCCATCACGCGTATGTTTGTGACTTCGAAAAGTGAGTGAACCATGCTCCGTACTCACAAACACTAAAAATGGCACTATCCGGAAGCTCTTTATCGGAGCGGTTTATAGGACGATTCCACTGTTCACAAACGTCGCAGCCCACACATACTACACCATAGTTCAGCCAATGCGTGCTTGCAACTGTGGCCAGCCGCACGATGCTTGTGCTAAGTGCACAGGCGCAACTATGAACACGCCCCGAGACGGTTTTATAGAAAGGGGTACAGACACTGGCAGGATAACAAAGACCGGAGGGTCTTTCAGTCGTCTCTCCTCCAACAGGAGCTTCTTACCTTCGATGACACCTTCGTGTTTCGTGAGCTCCAAGCAAGCGTGCGCTCAAAGTGCAGCCTTTAACATGGAACCAGCAGGTGCTGAAGGCTGCAGATCCCAAAAAGACACTCTGCACGTCTCCTGTCACTGACCATAGCAGACAAACGCTGCCAACAGCATATGGCTTTTGGCCTATTGTCGTCTCATTTGAATGCAAATAAAATTCTAAGACTGTGTAAAGCGTATTTCACTCGAGATGCATATTACTTCCGTAATACCCAACCCACGGCAACCGGACAACCTCGGGCATGTCTACCCCCGTCGGTGTGTCTGCCAGCAACATTTTCGCGTTCATCATCGGGCTCTTTGGGTGCTTTTTTATGACCCGATATCCTCTCCATACTCTATCTCGCTAGTTGTGCGCAGCGTTGCCAAAGGTGCAGGGGCGAGGACGTTACCCAAGCAGTTGGAGAGGAGGAAAAGGAGAAAATCCCTCTTACCTGGACCCTTTTTCGTGAACCCCACATCGCTGTGCTAGTCCTCTGAGATTAGCTTGTCACTGAAAATTCCTACAAAAGATGCTTTCCCCTCTTTTCCTCCCGTCGCTTCCGCAGTGCTGCGCCCAACTAGCGAGTTCAAGTATTAGTTTATTTTGGTTCAATGTATCATGCTCGATACATGTGCACTGCTGTCATTGATGAAGACACAGGAACAGTTTTGGTAAATTCACTCACTTTGAAGGCCAACATACTGTCCGTTGGTGAATCCACCTCGAGGACTTGACTTTGACAATGTGTGCAGGAAAACGGATCTCGTGTAGCAGAGATGTGGATATCTACTCTAAGCACATTGTCTTTCTCAAGCTCCTAGTCCGGTGAAAAACAACTTTACTGTGGATCGCAAGTGCAGCTAAAAAAATAATTGTTTTAATCCTACGGATGAAGCCTGGGGACAGTGTGTGCAGCAGGACACCTATACCTGTCTTCTTATAATGGATTATTTATCGTTATTAATTGATGATATGTGGTTAGTGGCTCTATGACGTTTTTGGTGATTCTCTTTCAAAACATTGTGCTTATCTCATGGAAACAGGCATTAAAATGCACCTTGTTGAAATAAAACCCGACATTATGAAAGGATGAAGAGGTCCACAGACATATGGGGCATTTGGCATTTGTGTGTCTCTTTTATGGGTCTTCCTCCTCCTTTTGTAGCCTCGGACTTAGGTCAAGCTTGCAATTCACCAGCTAGCCTACGCACTCACTTTTATTCTAGTTTTTGCGAATGTCTATCGCGCGACAAGGGTCCGGATGCTCGGAATGTTGGGCTTTGGCGTCCTGCACTTTTCCATTCCGACGACATATTTTTCGCTTCCTCGACCCCTGCAGGCAACCTCGTGGTGACGGAGAAGCAGGGCCGAGTGCTGCTCGTGGGCATCAACCGACCTGAGAAGCGAAACTGCGTCGACTCTGAGACTGCGCGTCAGCTGATCCAGGCCTTTCGAGACTTCGATGCGGATGACAGCGTCAACGTCGCTGTCTTGCACGGCAAGGGTACGTCCCCTCGGTCCACCCTGAGCTTCTCGACCGTTGTGAGACTCGAGGCAGATTTCTTTTTGAAACAGGCTTCGCTGATTTGGTTCGAATGGAGTAATCTGGCCGTAATGCCAGGGGAATCGACTTTCTTCTCTCTGTTGTGTCGGTTGTTTATCGTGCCAGCTTAGACATCCGCTTTATTTGTATACAATTGCTCTGAAAGGGGAGGTAAGCACCCACTTCAGAGGCATTGCAACTGATGTGTGGGATTGGACAGTGGCCCCACCCCCTCAGACGTTACATTTCAGAAATATCTAGTAAATGATTCAGGGAGGGTGAACCCTCCTTACTTCCCACCTTTTCACTTGCACATCTCAAACATTTTTGATGGAATAGTATGTATAGTGGTTATTGAGACGAGCAGAATAAAACTGTGGAACTCTTAGAAGGGAAAGTATATTTTCTTTTCATGACCCTTCAAGTCATCCATAATGCATGGTGTTCTTGAGAAGCATGAGGTTCATAACAGTGTTTTCACTCTAACCTTTCAGACGCTACACTTGTACTGCACTGATTTCTGGCCACTACATTCTTCCAGGAGAACAAAATTACTTTGCATGAATGCCCTTAAAGGGGCACTCAAGTGTTTTTTTGAGATCCCCATTTTATTGTCCTAACTCAATCTACAAGCTCTAAGGCATCCTAACAACACAGAAATTACATTAATGCATGGCCGATTTGCCCAGTAAAAAAGTGATCAAAGATCCCGACACTTACCGTTGGCGCAGAATAACGGATGACACTACCGCACCTTGCTGCATATGGTCGAACGACGGACGGCGCTTGTCAGTCATTCGTGAGCGATGGGTTCCCATGCGAACGAGCGGCCAACCAGTCTCACTCGTCCAATGTGGGAACCCATCGCTCGCGAGTGACTGACAAGTGCCGTCCGTCGTTCGACCATATTCAGCAAAGTGGAGTAGCGCCATCCGTCGTTCTTCGCCAACGGTAAGTGTCGGGATCTTTTATCACCTTTTTAATATGCAAATCGATTTTGGGTTTTTTAGAATGCTTAGAGGTCATAGATTGAGTTATGACCATAAAACAAGAATCTTAAAAGTTTTTTGGTGCCACTTTAGGACTGATTGCAATTCGATTAGATAGAAGTTTGGTTCGTTGCGGAAGTTCTGTGTCATCTGGTTTATCGCAGAAATTCACTTTTCTTTCCAGGTGGCACATTTTGCGCTGGCTATGACTTGAGTGAGCTCTCGGAAGCCGCCGACGACTCGCTACTCGATGAGGACAGTTGGCCTATGGTGAGAGGAGAGTTTTTGAGCATTGCACATTGCACTTTAGTCTGAAGAACTGCCTCTGTTCGATTAGTCTGTTCGACACATGGACCGACATGCCAGTGACGTGGCAGCACTTCATGTTCATGTCTGTATGTTCTGTTATAGATCAGATCGGTTGTATGCTAAGCTGACAATTGAGGATTTGATTGCCTGCAAAAGGAGACAATTGCTTCAAATCAGTCTGCCTTTAAATCTAGAGCCTTTATCAGATTGCGACACCATTCTGTAATATAATCGAAACAATATCTGTGTACTTCGAGGGACGGTGCAACAAGTTTTGGACTCCGGTCAATTAATTGCAGGAATTACTATATGTCAACTATAAAATGTCTTTACTTAAAACAAAAAAAAAAAGAAGTTTGTTGTACTCCTTAATTCTCGCACGGTGTTTCGAGGGACTTCATGGGGGGTACCACGCAGTTTCCCATTGGGTCCTATGTTCAGGGCCCCGAGCACTTGCTCCAGATCGTCAACTTTTCGAGATCTGGTTCGGGTACAATAAAGCACCGCACTCGCTTAGCACTGGCAAAAATCACGCCGAGCAATGGAGACAAAGGGTTGTTTGCTACGGAGACAACGGAAAGGGTAGCAACGAAGACGGACTCACGTCGGATGGCGCCACGAAAGCTCGCATACTCCCCTTGACGTGACCGCTTCTCCGCGGCACTTTTTTTCGCCTTTGCGCACAGTTGTGTCCATGTTAGACGCTTGCGGCACAGAAAAATGGAATGCGACGCTCTGACTCCGCCATTTTAATTGCCCTATATCCAACTGAAAGTGTGCCTAGGAACTTTACGTTCTAGTGTGCCCAGATTGGAGAGCGTTTCCAACCGCTCAATCGAGGTCGCGTGGTTTGTGGGCTGCACTTGCAGTACGGGCTGCGAGTGGGCGACGAAAGTGTTGATCGTCTGCAAGAGCCTCCACCTCTCCTCCCACTCTCCCCCTTGCCAAGCAACAATGCGACGCACATGCACTTGCAACCGATTTGCACGGGAGGACATTAAATTGCGGACGTTCTCCACGGTTGGGGTTGCTCCTCCCTCTCTGGAATCTAGACTCTCCACTCTTGGGGTACTTGGTTGTCTACGTCAGAGTTTGCCGTCAAAAGTGTCGAGGATGTTGTTCTAACTTTTCTAATAAACATTTTCTACACTATGGCTTGAAATTTTTTTTTTGGGGGGGGGGGGGTAACATCAACCATTAAATGCAGCTTCGTGCGTTTTAGTGGTGGATCGTGATGATCGACCGTACGCGCACTTCGTGGCAAGGTGGACGCTCGCGCTTTGTTCGTAAATAGTTTGTAGATTGCTCGGGTAGACACTGTGAGACGGGTGCGGGTGCGTCTGCCCAGGGCCCGTCGGGGATGCTGACGCGCAAGCCTACGGTGGCAGCCGTGAACGGCTATGCGGTGGCCGGTGGCCTGGAGCTGGCGCTCTGGTGCGACCTGAGGGTGGTGGACGAGACAGCCGTCATGGGGGTCTTCTGCCGACGCTTCGGTGAGGGCCGCGCTCGCTCTGACGTCCGACCGCTCCGGCGGCGAGCCTGGGACGTCTACCGTTTCAGTCTCGGGCCGAACCATTTCAATAAATGCCTCCTGCCGAAGCCTCCTAGGTAAGAAGGCTGTAGTGCCGAATTTTCGACGTCAGCTAAAGACGCAGATGCAGGGCACTGATTGGAGCAGTAACATGACTTGCGGTGCTACCGAAGCTGACACTTTCTTTTTCATCGACACGGTGCTCTGTTTATTTCAAGCATGTCTATGTTTACTGTGCACTTTCTGCGTGCTCACTTTCAAATGGGTGTCCCTAACCAACAAAATGAGCAAAACGAAACAGAACATTGACATGAAGTGGGTAAATGTACACAAAAATGAAAAGCTAAAAAAAAAAGCAAGTCGGGGATCAAAAGATTTACATGAAGGATGAGAAGAAAGCCAGGAGTACGAGAAACACTAGAAAGCACAAAGCAAACGAGAGCAATGTCAAAATAGGAGCTAGGGAAGAGGAAAGACAGCGTCCGTTTCGGACAGTGTAGCGAATGAAAGCAGACTAAGTGGAGCAGGCGAGAGAGAGAGGTCGGGGAAACTAGGAGAGGGGGCACACGCCGAGGCCAATCGGAGAGCGGCGTTTCGGAGGAGCGCGCGCTTTGAACAATAGGCATATCTCAAGCTCTGCTCATGCTCTTTCGAAAAGCATCGATGACGTAGCCGCCTTGATGCCGACGCCACTTCGAAGAGTGCCGAAATGAAGCATGGGAATCCAGCTTTCAAACAAGACCGGCACCAGTCAGGCTCTTCAACGCTTACAAATTGTCGTTTTTTTATATTTAGAGACCAAATTGAGCATTCATATTTTGGGAGAGTATACTGTGTACCATGAAGGCTTCAAAATTGGGATTTCTGAAAAATTACATTTTTAGTGATTTTTTACTTTAAGACTTGCATCTCCCCTTAAGTGACGCTACTTTTAAAACTTAACTTCGAATTGTGTAAAAAGTTGCACAACTTCCTAACTTACAAATGTGCTCCCATGACGATGTCACACCGTGGTTCCAATGACTGCCCTACACGGGTGCAGATCGGGAAATAATAAATTTCTTCCTTTGTGATTACGGAGCGGAATCGCAACATCTCAAGGGAATGTGACCTTTTTTTTATTCTTTTATTTTCACTTATGCCAAGGTGAACAACGTAAAAAATACAAGCTGTCAATTATTTTTGTTCTACTGCCCCTTTACTATTTTGCCGCATCTTTCCAAGGCCACTCGCAAGCAGGTCAAATCTGCAATGTGCGATGAGGTGAGGCCCAACTCAGCGAGTGCAGGGCAATGCAAAATGGTTCTACCCCACATCGTGCAGCGTGTGTGAAAACATCCAACATTGCATTTTTTTCTGTCGAGATTTTGACGCTGCAATTCAATGCCGTTTTCAGAAGTTGACCTTTGCAAAAGCTTTTTTTATTTTTTTTATTGTATCTGAGGTACATTTTAAGTTTTTTCATTCAAAGCTTGCTTTATCCTGATCGGAAGCATACAACTAAGCACCAAAACAAGGAGTTTTAGTTTATTAATTATATTTAATGCTTTGGTATTCCAGGGTGTTCTCTGTGCAGACTTGGATCTGGTTATTTTTCTGGTAGAAAGCATCATGCTTTCAGAGACCGAGTGTCACTGATTACCCAAGGAAGGGTTTCACAGGGATTGCCTCGTGAGGCGAGTGATTTGTGAAACGAGTGAAATTGTTCAGTTGACGGTTCGTGCGTGTTCCCAGGCGTGCCGTTGCTGGACGGGGGTACAGTTCGGCTTCCCGCCCTGATTGGTCTGTCCCGAGCGCTGGACTTGATCCTGACCGGCCGGCCAGTCTCCGCCAAGGAGGCTCTGGACATCGGACTGGCCAATAGGGTGGTCTCGTGTGGCACGGGTAAGCTTCCTCGGGGTGGCGCGCCTTTCTCCGAGTTTCCAGGTCAGCAGCACTCGTCGATACAACTAGGCGCAGTCTGCTGTAAAATACCAGGCAGGTGCTCACCCGAAATTTGGAAATACAAAATTTTCCGGCGTATAAATCAAGTCTTCACATGGCCGGCCCTTCCGTCGGTCTCGAGACGGTCCGAAGCATGGCGACATAACTCCACGGCTGCAGCACTCCTTCAGCCTCACAAACAAGTGCACCTTACGGGTCAACCTTTTTATGAGAACAGCCGTTTATAGTGGGGTGGAACTTATACAACAGTACGACCTATAGACCGGAAAATATTGTAATCTTTGCAGAGTTGGGGGATGGCTGCTTGTTTAGTTCAAGAGCAAAAAATGCAGAAGGGGCACATGACAGTGTGGTCTTCAACAATTTGCAACGACGTGCTCTCGGAAAAGCAGCCGACTCGGAGGAACGTCTCTGGCGGCTAGGTGGGCTTAGAAGTCTGAGACAGACACGGTGCTAATTGAATCAAGAGGCCTGCATGAAATGAGGTTCGTAAACAGACCAGGGGTGCCTTACGATTTGCTACCTCCTCCTTTCGTACACTCCTTCGGTTGCTATCACTTCTTTCGATTCTGCACCCCTCGCATTCATGTTTTTGAACTTGCTTAAAATAAGGAAGTGGACACTTTATATGTCCTTTGATTTAAATGTTTCGAAAGGTCCAAGAGGATAGAACACAATATGTGTCCTATCCAGGAACTTAAAAAAAAAGTTCTATGGTAGTTTAGTATTTCTTTAACCCCCTCACTGCCACTCCTGAGATAACTCATTCCCCCCCCCCCCATGCACACACCCCCTGCTACTCCCAAGTAGTATGCTCGTTTTGCATTTTAAGCTCACACCCTGTCACACCCAAAACATCTTAAGTAAAAAACAAAAGTGGGCCAAAATTGCTGTTGTGACGCTGATTCTCGAAGAAATGCATGAGCATTTCGCATAACGGTTACACATAACAAAGCATGGTGAATGCAGCCTCTCAGCACTTTTCCACGGGGTCAACATTCCTCAAACTTCTCCTCTCTGGGGCAAGCAGGTCAGTTCAGTTAGCGTATGCATGAAGGACGTGCACGTGATGCGCATAAAAGGACAGAGCCATTTTGTTGTGCATATTTATTCACCGTGAACGTGCATTTAATCCTGCGACGGAGTGTTGGCGGTTTCGTGCGAACGGCATCGTCGGTCCTTTTCGACCCTACGTTGCCGTGCATGTTGTGCATACAGGGCTGACGGCGCCGTGCGCTTACGGCCCGGTGGCATGGTAAGAGTACTGCACGTCAAGAACGGCGTGCCAGGTTGAAGAATGGAACAGCAGCCTGTGTGCAACCACAGATCTCCAAAGCCGGCGGCAGGAGCTTCTGAGGGCGTCCAAAGCCCGCCATCTGTCGGCGCTTGCAGAAAGTGTGTCTTAGCCAGTTTTTACAGCCAGCGGGGCTGTAACGCCATCCCGTGGCGACGTGGCAAGCTTTGGTTAGTCCGAACCAGTCCAATGTCAGCGCATGTACCAGGGCACTAATGCTAATGCATTAAAACAATACGGGCTTGTTGTGCCATCTATGGAGAGGTCACCTAAATGCATAGAACTTGTCACTTGTGGGCTAATTTTAAGGGAACGAGTGGAGGGCACGTTTCTTCATTTGCTCCGTCTCTTCGTCTCGGCGGTGCTGCCATGGTGCGTCGACAAGGCACACGCGTGCTCCCTTTGACGGACGAAACAATTTAGGAACTTTCAATCAATTCCCACTCTGACGAAAGCGGTAACAAGGAAGCAGCTTATCTAAGTGTCTGTTTATGCGGGATGTCGTGGATGCAATTGTTGAGCAGACGAAACTCTTCCGGTGACAAGTACTTCCTGCGTTTATGTCGGCAGACCGATCCCATAGGCACTGGTGGATAGACGTGACTGCACGGGAATTCTACGTATTTCTGGCTCTCATAATACTGATGGTGCATGCAAGGAAGAGCACCATTGCCGAGTTACTAGCACAAAATGTCTGCTAAACCGACACGCAGAAAGAAAAAAAAACCGGCAGGGGGCGAGGAGCAGTCAGAAAAAGACTACCTAAGCAGTGAAAGGGTTAAAGTCAGCCTTTTGTCGACCAGCACTCAATTGCCCCTCCACTCTCCCCTGTCCTCCCACAGCCCTGGGCCAAGCCATCAGCCTGGCTGGGAGCATAGCCAAGTTTCCCCAGCAGTGCGTCAGGGCAGACCGGGCGTCGGCCTACCACGCCTGCTTCAGCAGCAGCCTGCAGGAGGCTTTGGCCTACGAACGAGACAACGGGAAGAATGTTCTAGCAGCAGAATCCATACAGGGCAAGCACCTTCTTTCTCCCGTCTTTATAGGACCCTCATGAGATCTTGATCTAATGCCCACTTCTCGTTGCCTCCTTGACCATCCTTTTCCTAAATAACATAAAGAATTCTGAAAAAAAGAAGAACTATCAGTCATTTTATTTAAAAGGCAGCACTTGTTTAGTACACACATCTATAGGCTACATTGTTGTCTAGTTAATATCGACATGTCCGTTTCCTCTCAAAACCGTCTGTAATGTAGATTGTCTATAGTAATAAGACAATAATGAATGTATTTACCCATTTTGTCCCCATAAATGTTGCCTTTCCATATAGCGGGTTTGCCAGATTAATGGGGTCCGTATTAACAAGACATTATGAAGTTTGGTGCTTGCCATCAAATGAGCAGGAAAACTCGACACCTGCGCTTAACAAGCTTCTGGCTTTCCCCAAAGGCCTACAGTATAAACACCCTCAAGAACAAAATTCTCGCGGCAACGAAGAAATCTGGTGGCCCCGGGGGACGTCCATAGAGTTCAATACATTTGCACCCTCTCAACAGCGAAGAATGTTTAAAAAGCAGTCCCTCATTAACGAAAGTTTGAGGTAGTTATCTGCAACATTGTTTTGGCACATGAGCCAGTTGGGAACCCAGAAGTATGAAAAGTGGAGCAGCACACTCATCCAACAAGTCGGGCACATACGTTTCCGACAAGCATTGGCGCGGCCATTGCTGCTTACATTCGGTTAGATAATAATAATGATAGCAACGAGATTTTTTTCTTTTGATCGCTGAAAACAGCGTTTTGCTAGCCCATCTTCTGGCAACTACGTAGGTATGCTGACGTTTGACGTGACAACACCGCCGACCGCCCGCTGCCATTTCGCCGTCTGCCGCGTGCACGCCGAGATCGCTCACGCCTCGTTTACTACCTTTTGTTTGGCTTGTCGGAAAGATGCCACCTCCCGTTAAAAAGCAAAAGTTTTTGATGCTTTAGGAGAAGTCTGTGATCATCGCTGAAGCTGCGAAGGGCAGAAAGAAGTCGGATATTGCGGAGGAGTTCAGTATCCCGTGCAGCTCGCTTTCTACGATTCTGAAATCTAAGGACAGCGTCATGGATGTTGTCCATTTTTGCAACAACAAAATTCTCACGAGAACGAAAAAATCTTTCTTCCCCGGCGGTTTTGTTATTGCGGGGTTCGACTGCATTTTAATGGCGAATTTTTTTCCTCGCAAATTTTTTAGGCAAAGCTACGTTCCTCCGGAAAATCAGGAGGACATCTTGACACTTTCGACAGCGGACGCTGATGCAGACGACCGAGTCTTACGGGAGTCATGCATGTGGTGCCGTCTCCCGATAGGCACAGCAAGCACTCAGTAACGGTTGTATTCTTTCATCCACATGTTTGCCGCACATATCATGAGATGACGCCACGAGCATGACTCGGTTCACTCGGTAGTCTGCTTTGGCACCTGCCGTTTGAAAACGACGAAGGTGTACTTATAATTTTTCGTGGGAATGGAGCTGCACGTCAATTTTTCACGAAGTACCAACGTCCACCACTTGATAATACACCTTCGGGGAAGGTTATCAGCTTGTCTTACATGCAGGTGCATAGTTTTCGAGGTTCGAGGTTTTGGGGCTGACGAGCCGCTCGATTCATACCACTCTGCACCTTTCTGTCAAAGCACATGGATAGTCAATCATAGGCATCAGTCGATAGAGTCCAGCAAATAATGAGGCAGAGATACAATGTCGCGCGAAAACACAGTCCACGCAGCACTGCCGGCCACGACTAGTTCACACGCCCAGAATCCAGCACATTTTGCTGTTTTGGGAATTCATTTTTTCCTGGTTTCTTTATTCACCCTTCTCATTCTGTAGGTTAGAATGATTGGCAGTCTCCTTGCTTCGTGCAAGAACGGCAGCACATGCTTTGTTCAGAATTGGGGCAACCTCTATGTGATAAGTGTCACAAATAATGTGCACAGTTTACGAGCTAAAAGCCTAACGAACAGCGATAGTTCGGTACTGGGAGGTTTCACACGACGCCATTTTCAGTGCAAAGTGTCGTGACAGCTCCTGCTAGCCAAGTATTGCCTAATATTTTCTTTGCGTGGAATCTGCGTTTGCCAGTTCGAAGATATAATTTGTGCTAGCAGGAGTAGCCAGTGACAGAAAGGAGTGGCAGTAGGTATTCGGTTCTTTCAAATGCAGTTCAATGCACTTATGGCCAACTCTCTAGATCTATAATTGGCCCAACGGGACAACCATAAGGCCAGAGGTCCCGATATTTAACAAAAAAATTGTTTTCACTGCTCACTTTTTGTGCTATGTGCTATAAAACACAATTACATTGGCTTCTACTCCTCCCACGTCAGCATTGTGGTCTTCACGAGGTTTTGGCTAGCAGTTTTTGTGACAGCAGCGTAAAGTGTCTCGCTAGTGTGAAGGTCTTTTGGCGCATTGTCGTTAGCAGGCCGAGAATTGCGTCGAGGTGTGAAAGTGTATGGCTTTCGATCTGACAGACGGCAAAACTTGCACTATCTATCTCCCGCCATCATAACTTTGCTTTGCGCTTACGTCTCTATCCGACGTGGCACGTTTCGACATGAACGTTGAAAGAAAGAACCCACTCGAGTCACTCGCTCTTCTCTGAGTGTAGTTTGAGGGATGACGAAAATCTCTCGCATTTCCCAGCCGCACCTGTGACGACCGTGGCAGATCGCATCGCTTGGAAGTATCGTCGACGCGCCAATATCGCACATCAACGAACTCGCAGAGCCATGGCCACCTGTTTTGTAAACTTTTACGAAGAACCCAATCTTCTTTTCCGAACCAATGACGCACATGAACGGAGCTCCGATTGTGTCGGAACTGTCACTGTTGCCGTGGTAAGGCTTAGATGCCGTGTAAAGACGTTCCTCCGCTGGTCATAATTACAGTTGCGCACACAAGGACAAGGACAAGAAGAGGAACACGTAGACGACAGACAAGCGCACTCTCCTCCGCTGGTGTTCTCCGCTTGCTTTTGCTCCGCCTTTCTTAAAACTTGCTCTTGCTTCGTTAGTTCAAAATGCGAAAATCACACTTTTTAGTGTCGTCTATTAATTGCAGATGAAATCTGAGAAACGTAGAAAACGCTGCCGTCGGGAGTGGCAGCCTCTCAAAGATGGCCAATATTCGCGTAAACTTGCGATAGCTTGAGCCACCGCGTGTTAGTCAGATACGTTTCTTTTTTTCTGATTTCGCGTCCGAAGTTTGTTTTAATTTTTTTACTCGTGAAAGTAGGCTTTTAAAGATAATAAAACGAGCGAAATAAAATAGGCTTTAAAAATTTCAAAATGAACTTGATTTTTCTACTTGCATCTCCCCTTAGAGGGCCTTGAAAAAGAAACATGTTTTTTTAAACAGTCTGGTTGGAACACAAATGTTAAAATATAATATTTATGCGGAAACAAAAAATTTTTAGAGCAATATTGACTGCGCGAGACGCGATTTAATCGGTAGTCACCTCCTTTCCACTTGTTTTGTCTCTCGGCATTTCGGGCGCGTCGAGGAGAGGTGGATCGGCTTCGCCTTCACGTTGAGGTGGCGAGAGCGTATGACCATCTTGTTGGGGTGGAAAGAGTGTGGGACCATCCTGTGACGTCATGGACTTTGTGCAAAATTTATAATAAATCTTGTGCCATCAGTATCGCTCTAAAGTATTTTTGTTTTGTTTTTTTCGCATAGAATTAATTTTTTGACATGCGTGTCCCAATTAGACTGTTTAAAAAAAATTTTTTTCTTTTCAGGTGCTTTTTAAACAGTCAGTTTATTGGGAGCTAATGGCAAGGAGGAATTTGTTGCTGGGATGACTCTTTGTTTGGGAAGAAGCGGAGTAATCGACGGTTGTCTAACCTAGATACACCTCCAGTTATGTGCCCTTCTGAATCCCATGGACGTTATATCTGAAGCCCCTCGATGTGTTTGCGATTGTCTTACAAGTAGCGTCAAATGCGTCATTGCACGAGGCCTGTGCTGCATGCCGCCCTGCCACTCCTGACACGTGTCTCACCCATTCGCACATGCAATAGTTATTGTCAGTACTTGACGAAATGCGAAGTATAAACATCTTCGAGAGGCTTTAGGCGTACCTATCTATCGCGTTTTCTGAGACTACCGACTCCCGACAGATTACAAATGGATGGTTGGTTACATGCATGACCAAGGTTTGGTGCGTTTTTTATACCTTCTATTAGGTATTTTAGGATACTTCCTTACTCAGTGCTCTTCACGAGCCTGTAAGATGCTGCAAATAAATAAATAAATAAAGAGAAAATGGCAAAAGATGTTTGCCAGCATGCCCACAGATGGCTGCCAGAACTGGTCCCTCCATTCGCCCTTTTTTTGTTTCATGGCAAAGCTTTGTGGCGCCATCTGTTGGCTAGCCCTGGCACTTATCTGGTCTTCATATATTTCCTAATTTTTTTACATGTCATTCCTTCGGCATAGGCTCGAAATAATTCTGACAATGTCATAAGCAGAGATTCATTTTTTCAGTGTTTATTTTTCTTCTTAATGGGGGGTGGGGGGGAATTCTGTGTTTTTCAGTGTTTCTCTTCAGTGTCGATAAAAAAATCAGTGTTTAACAGGGCTTACATGGAAGGACACGGGCATGGGACTCGCTAACCTCCAGGAAACATGCGCATGTACCCGAATGCTTTGGAAACATTCAGTACTGGTCAGAAAAAGACAAAAGATAAGGGATGTGGTCAGCCGAGAAGCAGCAGCCTCGTAGAAAGTTTAGTGATGGCTGTAATCCGAATAAAATAAAGCTGTAGATAAAGATTTCTTTCTATGAAATGTAAGCTTTCTTATCAAAAGACGGTTCCGATTTGGGGTTCGGTTTTTCTCGATTTCAGTAAAAGTGGCTCGGCGGTTTTGCCTATTTTTTTGGTGTTTATCTGTATAATACTAAAGAAACACAGCACCCTAGTCATAAACGACCATTGACCCGCTTTAAGTGGGACTTCGCTGCCCCACACAAACAGTTGCTAGAGACGTTACTATGGACAAATACAAGGGTCTGGACTTTCGCTAAAAAAAAATCGTCGTTCAAGAATCTGGACGTGGAATTTATATGTTTAAAAAGGATACATATAATAAGCCTAGTTTTCATTCATACGATGACAGAAGTTTGCCGAGAATCAGCTGTTTCTGAAATAGTTCACAGCAACCTCTGGTCCTCAAGATGTCTCGAGATGCCTGCTGCAGGCGACGAACGCATATGGAATGAGTGAAGCCTGTCGTCTGTAACAGCTTGAATCATTTGCATATTGATACAATTAGATGCGGAGCATCTCTTGCTCGGGTCTATGTCCCGCGGCGTCGTAGTCCGCACCCACACTACGCACGCGCAACTCTCCTCCTTCCTCTCTCCAACAGCTGCGCGTTACTCTCTCCGCTCTCTCTCTCTACCAGCTGCGTACACTGCGTTCGATTGTACTCACACCGCGCGTACACGCGCAATCTCTCCTCCTCTAGTCTCCTCTCCTTCAAGTGTGAAAAAAAATAAACGGCGAGCGGCGAGCGTTCCAAGTTTTTCTGCCGCGAGCCGCGACGAAGGCTCGAGTAGGGGTGAACGCTAGGGCAGTCGGTGGCACCATCTCTCGACGTCAGCACGCAACTGACTCTTTCCTCGGAACCAACATGATGCTCCGCATCACCCCATGGTTCCCCTCGGGAAGATGGTGTAATTTTCATCTTGTATTCATTGGGAACTTGACATCTCTAAGAAACTCATCAGGTTTATAAAAACGATTTGTATTTGTGTGCAATCTGGGATACTATCTGACGAAAATCATCGCACGTATGGAGATGTGCTAAAAATACGGCGAGAGAAGCATCTATTTAGAACATGATGTCCTAGCAGCGTCAGCTCCAGTGCATTGTAATGAAGGGGGCAATTATTTTGACTTTAACATAGCAATTGTTTTTCAGGCTCGCAATATGGGTGTGTGTTTTGTACCTCCTTGTTACCATGACACTGAAAAGAAATCCTACTGATTCTCCCGTTTTCAGTAAGACTCAAAATAGCAAAAAAACCGAATAAAAACATAGGGTAAGCTATATACCTGTTCGGACAGTTCGTTTGATCGCACAATTGTGCACTGAATTGTCAGAACTCACTAAAATGTGCCGTCAGGACTCCCTGAAACGTGTGCTGGCCTGCACTTCGGCGTTGATACACTTTGCATCCTCGTCGTACGTGATTTGGTTTCATAGTGTTTTCACCCTTTTCAAATATTGCGGAAGCCTCCACAGGCAGGCGCTCGTGCACGTCAAGCATCAATCAAAGCTGTGCCTGGGCACTCCTTGTTTCTAGAATCCTACAGAAAGTTGACCCAGAGAATAGGAGTTTTGTTGCTCATCATCAGCTTAACCACTGAAGTAGCGAAGCCATTGTGTTGTCTGCTAGCAAGGCAAAGCCCGTCGTGAAACTTCATTACGGGCTTTTATCGCAACTTCATGGTGATAGAAAAATTTATAATTAGATATTGAGAAGGCTGAATGTTTACAAAAAGTAATTCACTTTTTTGTCGGACAAATTCTAACCTAACGTCGAGTACCCATACATTTGTCCATAACAACGGCCCTAGCAACGGTTTGTTTGGAGCTCAGCGCCATATGTTGTGACGTCGCCACTTGTGGGGTTACTTGCTCGAAGAGAAAAGATAGATTCAATCTCGCAGATACCTCAAACCCTGCAACTTATTCTCCACTTCAGCATAACTCGTGTCTCTACGCTCTCGGGTCTCGGGACGCTCTGATTGGCCAAAGCCGCGACCAATCAGAGCGTCGGAATGAGGCTCACGATGACGTTTTGTCGCGGAGGTCTATCATGTGCTTCACTCCGTTTCTCGGATTGGCCCGCGGTGTCCGGAACCTCCTCTCTTTACCGAGTCGCACAGAAACGGAGCATAGTTGGGTACATTTTGGCTCGCCCGAGAAAGAGCGAATAAGAACGGTACCGCATCCCCCTTAGCGTCGTAGCAAAGTGAGTTCGACTGCTACGCCTTTAACACCCGTTCGTTTCGTCGCCCCGTTTGGGACAGTTAACGACGTGAGGGGGGACGCGTCACTTCATCGATCACTCCCTTTTTTCTTGCAGGAGCGCAGAAGTTTATGTCCGGCATCGGACGCCACGGGAGCTTCAACCTACTTCACGCCCCCGGAAGGACGTGTCGTAGCCCTCTTCCGTGCCGGACTCGTGTTAGTGTTGCACGGCTTGGAGAGAGGGGATCAAGAAGTGAGGGGCCCGTCCAGCACCTTCTAGACGACGAGGCCACGGTGCTAGTTTCTTTACGACACCCATAGCCACCGACGGAACGAGAACGGCAAGGCACCTCTTTCAAATTCCCGGCCTCTCGAGGCTCTCGTGGCGCTGGAGCGTTACCGACTGTAGGACACTTGCTCTGGAGGCGCAACGACTGAGGGATCATTGCCGGTCTGGTTCTGTGAGGGACTACTATACAGGAAAATAGCATGGGTCACATACTGGACACGACTGCCGAGTCAACGTTCAGCCAGGACCCGCATCCTCGCCTATTGAACGCGAGTCCCGGTCGAACGCCAACGCGGCACTCATGTACGACCCCCGCCCTCGTGCTGGCCTTTGATGGGTGATGCAAAAGATCCGGCAGTAGGAGGTGCAGATGTGCCTATCAACACGGGGACGTTCCTTGTCCTCGCGCATCGACCACGGTGGACCCCGCAAGAGGGAGCAAGTGGAGGCGTGATCTAGCGTCCGTCTCGTAGCATTCGCCGCCACCTGCCGGCTTTTTTATGCAAATCGGTCTGGGAAGCGACGACGGCTCGTTGTGTTTTATGGCTCCGCACCAACGGCATATTTTATATTTCTTTTCATTTCATTTCATTTATTGTTGCTCAAACACATCCCGGACGTATTACATGAGCGAGGATTTGGAAAAAAAATCATACAAAGCACAATACATATAAAACTTTAAGTTCAAAAACGATCAAACCCGAGGATTTGGGGAAAAAAATAATACAAAAGCACTATACATATAAAACTTAGTATTCGAAAACGTTCAAACAAGAAAGAACAAGATCAGAGGGACCCTTGATTGGCTCAAGTAATCTACACAATGACAAGAACATTCAAACCGAAAACAGATTATCATCTTGGAAACCTAATTCAACAAATAAATCGCAACATTTGTTTCTAAACAACAACTCGTCACGTTCAGTTGCCACAGAGTCTGAGAGTGCGTTCCAATCTGAAATACACAAAACTAACGGAAATGAGAGGAATAGATTAGTGCGTGATGCAAAAGGTTCCACTTTCTGGGTATTATCACATCGGGCCGAAATATATGTTGCAGGCCTACAGAAAGTTTGTCTGAAAGTAGAGTCACTGTAATAAATTCAATGAAAAAAACACAAGCGTGAAATTTTTCTTCTTATCTCCAAACACGACAGACCCAAATTTTGTTTTAAACTCGTGGCACTGGTTTGATAAAAGTATTTTCCAGAAATAAAACGGGCGGCTTTTACTTTGCAAGGCCTCAAGATTTTTAACTAGGTAATTTTTAACTAGGTAAAGTCATATGTATGTAGAGCGACCCGAAAAAGACAAGTCTGTTTCACGAATTGAAGTGTGCCTTAAGGCTCTCTCGTGTGACCTGTGTAAAGGGAGTCCACCTTGAAATAGGTGTTAAGGGGAAACACTACCCAGAAAAAATAATTTCTGGAAAAAAAGTTGATTTTGAAAAATGCCATATATACATCAACCTACATCTAGAGAATATTCCCAGAAAGTTTCGTTAGTTTACATACTATAGTTAATTTTTATATATATTATTTTCAATCCACCGATGCTAAAGAAAAGGTAGGGGTTGGAGCACTTCGAACGCATTTTTCTCCGTTCCACTTTTTGGCATAAATTTCAATTTAGGAAAACTATCGTTTGTTAATGGGACAAGAGAAGAAGGAGCTCCCCTCTTATCAAGATCCTCCTTTGTGCCTCCCAGATTTGCACAGGCGTCGCTATTCTCCTCTGAGAAGATTATAGAAGATTAACCTGTCACTCAAAATTCACTCAAAAGCTGTGTCGTCTGTTTCGTCCTCTTGTGTGTTTCTTTCTGTTTTATGTCAATGTAAATCACCAACACGCTCCAAACTTTAATTAGGAAAGACTCAATCATTGTTTTTCCTAACTGGTGTTTTATGGGCAATGCAACTGTGGAATTGTTTTCTGACTTTGTGGAAGTCTTTTGTAAATTATGTTAAGATTTTGTCGACAACATAAAAGGCAATAAATTTATTAGATTTTTCACTGCAATGTTAGCATAAAATAAATTACTTTATTGAAATATTGTTTTCACATTTGCACTCTCCAGGCATTCTGCTGCAGATCTGGAGTAGAAAAATGTTGGGTATTACATTAGATTCCTAACGATAGTTTTCCTAAACAAAGTCGGTGTGTTCCTGATAAAAACGACTATAATTTATTTTACAATTCATGTACACAGATGAAACTTTGCAGTGCATTTTGCCTTACAGCTGCCAGTATATACAGTAAATTTCATTCATATTAAGCCATAGGTTCCAAAGTTGACCCTCTTGGATAGTGTCCCCCTTAAAGCATCGGATTAGAAAGTGAAAGCAGTTGCAACTCCGCAACACCGGTAGTGACGTGGAGTAAAGCGCTCGTTTTGAATATTTCGGTGCCTCGTGATTGTGCAATAAATTGCCTGTACTCCACGGAGAATTCCGTACTCCACGTCTGGACTCTCAAACTCTTTATTCCACAATCATCGTAAGCACCCACGTCCACGGCTCAAATATTGTACGATAGCCCGTTACTCAAATTTCGTACGAAAGCGTCTTTTTTCTCTTTTCTGCGCATGGTTTCGACAGCGGGAGGCTCCTCCGTCTTCTTTCCAGTTTAGCGGGGTAAGGGGAGGAGGTTGCCTCTCTTCCGGCGTTCGCTCCGCTAAAGTGGAGAGAGGTGGGTGGAGCTTCTCCTCAGCTCTCAACTCTTACCTGTCAAGTGGCTCCAGGCACGTAGCCTCGGACCGCACGGCACGGAGGAAGAGAGGCGTCGGCACCCTCCGACCAGGGCGTCCGCTTCCTGCCTATTGTGCATTGCACGCCGGTCGCGATTGCATGCGATTGTGCAAGCGTCCAACAAATGGGACGCTGGCCCAGCTAAAAATTTTCATTAAATCCAATTGGAATTCGAGCTGGTTTTAACTGGAACCAATAGATTTTAGTGGGTTCCATCTGGAAGCACACTGGCCAGTGGGTCTCACCAATTGGAATTATTTTTCCAATTGGAACCTGAATCTGTTCCAAATGGTTCCCATTGGTTCCCATTGGCAGTGACCAACTGGTTGTCCAAAAACCCAGTTCGTACCAATAAGAAAATTCCAATTGGAACTTAATGGGAATTTTCAACTGGGGAGGGCGAAGTCAGTTTGGTTTCTGGAATCTCCACGACAAGAATTCATTTTCCGTGCAAAGTGATATTCTCGGTTGTGGTGACACTCTAGCCGTGCATCGTGACGGAAAACTAGCAGGCCCAAGAAAATACCTATCTGCCCACGAGCAGCGGCGGCAGAAACGTTTGTGCTCCCCATTTTTTACTCTGTGCACTCTGGTGCTTTTCGAGCGTTCTACGTCCTTGAATGTCCCAAGCGTGTGTGGCTGTGTCTGAGGAGTGTGAATTTTCACTGCGTCCGGCATTTCATTGGACGGCCTGAGCCTAGCTTTGCTGAACATTTACTCAATTAATGCGCTTTCTACAGCATATTGCTGTGTCGCTGCTTCTCAGCGAGAATTACATCCGCGTCTATCATTGCGGCGGAAGAATATGGTGAAATTTGTACTCGTGGTAAGATTGTGTAACGTTGAAGTCGACATCGTCCTGGGACGGCATATATTGCTCTTATTTTTTTCAATTCCGACCGGCAAGTGTGATATCTGGAAAAAAAATAAAATAAATAAAGCTTGTATCTATCAGAGTTGCGCGCCGCGCGGATCTGGTCGATACAGATAATGCCACACATTGCACCTGACAGCAAGCGCCGCGCGGCGCCCACTTTCGCTACTCGTGTGTTGTCTGCTTTGTTAAAGATATCTAGGCATTGATTGTGGCAGCAACCATGTTCAAAGCTTTCAAGTGAAAGTTGGGGTCTACAAGAAACTGACCAAGGGCGAAAACAAATCCTGGGAGCTTTACAAAAACAAAAAATCTATGTCACGGTCAGCACTTGTGTAGGGCTTGTTGGGCGTCTGTTAACTCTCTATGCCCCAACATGTCCTAAACACGCTTCACGCCAAATGGCGTCAGCGTCGTCCAAAATGGAAGCTTCTGGAGCCTTTTTTACAAACGTCCATAGTGAGGTAGAGTTTAATCATGTGTCTCCCTTTGCTGACTGGTTCACTGGGACCGTAGCCTTCACCGCTGCCAAGTTACGATGAGACAGACTATAGGAAAGCTAGCCTTGACTTTGGTCGGCTGGGTAAAGTCCACCGGATGTTGCTCCTGCTGGTCTTTTGTTGTTGTACATGACCACTCTCCCCTCCTCGGCCTGCTTGATAGGGGACATCTTGCGGATGTACTCGGTGACCACCTCGTTGTCAATCGCCCCTGAAACAGGGGAAACTGTAATCAAACCTGGTTCCCAGAGAAATATACCGTGTAAATATGAAGTATTTTTTAACTTTCAGACTTTATCATTATCAGAAAAGACATCTGTGTGCCAATGCCGCCTATTATGTTTGTTTGTTTTTATATAATTTTATGGAGACATTTTTTATTGTATTTGCAAGCTCCAAGAATTCTACTAATAAAAGATTATCTTTTTCCACTTAATGGCTGGTGCTCGGAAATACCTTCCGCCACGCAGAAGATTCCCTCTTTTCATTCTTTTCCTCCTCCCATTTCCCTCGCTATTTTACATCCCCCTCACATGCTAAGTGTTTAAGCGGCTCATAACCCTTCCGAGTTCCAGAATGGTCTACTTCAAACCTGAAAGGAAAGGATTTCGTCGCAAGGGCAGGAAATGGGCACCGAAGGGGCTGTTGCCTTTAAACTTAAACAGCACTCATACTTTTTTTTTTATCTGACTGGATCGTTTTTTGGGTTATTCTGCAATGGGCTTTTCGAGTATTTTTGATAGAAGAACTCTGTTCACCCCTGAGCAGACAGTGTGGTGAGAGCTGCGTGGTCGTTGGAGCAGTTATACATCTATCTGGGTGGCATTCAAAATACCAAAGATTAAAATGCTGAATTATCAAAACACCCAGAAAATTAAAACGTAGAGAAAACCAAATGCTGGAAAATCAAAAAGCTGCAAGATAAAACAAAAAATAAAAATCCAATTGGCCGATCCTGCGGCACCAAAGGTAGAAAATCGCAGCTAGAGTATGACGTTCACTACAAACTTGCCAGGTTCACTTGAGAAAGTAGAAGACATTTTCTTGTTCTGTCATATAGGATAGGAATTTCCTGTTTATTTATGTTCAAACTGATAGATTGTGTGCAGTTTTTGCAGAAAGCCCAGGACTTCGACCTTGTCCCAGCTGCCCAAAGCGGCTGCCAGACAGTCATTGCGTATCCTTTGCTGCTTGCTTTGAGGACGGCGAGGTTGTTTCCCAATTGCTGCCTCGATTTCATCTTTGACGACCGCTTGCTTTTTTTCCTGTTCGTAATCAGCCAGAAGGCACCTACATGGTGCTGCATACCAGCATCTCCCATCGGCGGTGCCATGCCTCGACTGAGTTACTCATACAGATTACACGAAACACAACAGAAACATCCAGACTAAGCTAATAACATGTCTGATCACCCAGACATGGGCGATCAGACATGCAAGCATTCACACTTTTGGTGTTTTGCCTTTCGGCATTTGAGCTTTCTGCAATTTGATTTTTCGGCGTTTTAATGTTTGGCTTTTTCACAATTCGGCGTTTCGATTTGTGTTCGTTGTGCCCGTATTTCTTTCTCTGATGGTCTTGTTCACTGAAGTGCCTCTGTCCTGCATGTGGTTATTTAAGCTGATTCCTTTAGCATCAAAATAGTCGTATAAGTTGCCTTGTGCCCGAGGCTTCATGTTTTTGGGAAGAGATTTCATCATCCTTGTTGACATGAGCAATTCCAACCACCTTGTGAGTCTTCTGTCCCAGAGCAACCACATCCGTGTTGTAAGAGTCCTTATGGCATGCATGCCATGCGTCAATCTCAATGCTCTTGACCGTTGCAGAGGCCTCTGGAGGTTGACTCGCTCTGCACTCCTCTTGCTGTGTTGCTGCCAGTGATTCCATCTTGAACAAAGTTAAGGCTGTGTTGATCTTGGTTGTTAGCCTTTCCAAAGTCCTTCGCAAGTAAGGCAAGGAGCGGAATTTACCAAATTTTTTGAAACTGCACTGGCAGCATACCACTGCATGTATAAGCCAGTGCGATGTGTGAGTCGACAATGTGCAGAACTTCAATCTTGCTGCTCGACCGAAGTATCGAGGAATGCTCCTTACGCATGCAGTGAAGATAAGATCCGAAGCCGTAGGGCACGAGAGTTTCTGGGCAATTTGCCCCATGGTCCTGCTCCGTCTTCTGCATTTCCGAGAGTCCGGACTTGTCACAAACGACTAAAGACGATGCACATGTTGTTGCAAACCTGTCCTTCGCTTGCACAGGGACTGCACAAAGATCCTGTGGTATCTCTGAAAGGGACCGCAAGGCTTTGGCAATTACGATGCTTGCTGAGTTGCTTATGGGTAGCTTTTGCTTCACTTAAAGGGCATCTCCGCCGTAATTTTGATGGTCACCGATTTCTATAAAATTTTCACCATGTATTTGGATGCCCTTCCTGAGCATGTGTACAAAATATCTCGGAAAAATATTAATTTTCTTAGAAGAAAATGAATTTTGAAATTTACATGTACACACCCAAATCACTTGCTGCCGCCCTACTGGCAACACTGAGCAAAAGCGGCACACGGAGGCTGCCATGATGGCGCTGACGTTGCCGTGACGTCACATGTTGGTCAGGGTGCTTGCTTTGTAGCTTGTTGGTGCTAGCGACTGTCTGCTTTTTGCTTATGTTATCGGTTTATACAGTTATGCAAGAGCGCGTAATGGCGACTGGAGGAAATTGGTGTTGTGCCGTAGGGTCTCACGCATACTGAGCTATCGTAATGAAAACGAGGCTCTACTAGGCGGGGATGTGGCGTACAAACGGAAGGTTAGACAGCGACCAGTGCGAAATGTTATTCTCCAGGCAGGGAAAAGACTCGCATAGCCAAAGGGGAGAGGGAAGTGAAAGATGTGGATTGAGATGGGTCATAAGAATAAACTATTTTGGATAGTTACGTAGGGACAAGCGCCAGCTCGAAATCATTTGCTCAGGGTCAGGCCGACGAGGGGAGTGGGCAAGCGTTGCTAACACAAGTCTAAAACATGGTTCAAAGTAAACGTTCGATTAAAACGCGCAAGTGCCAACAGTCGCTCAATCGCTCCCTAACATTTGGTCAATTACGCAAGCACTGCTAGCGCGAGCGACGACGTCGGCGCTGTGTCAGCGTGCGCGCATACGCGCGCGAAACGGACGAAGAACATCTGGTGTTTCAGCAGCACGGCAAGAATTCCGCAGTAATACTGGACCAGCAACTACACGTGTATGTAGGATCAACTGGAGTTTGGCATCATCTGTTCGATGTCGCATAACGTAAGTGACCGCTAGATTCTTTACCGGCTTTGCGCGAATCTGCTGTCTGCGTGCAAAGTATCAGAGGCGCGCTCTGAAATCTCTGAGTCACAAGTGCCCGACAAACTCGAGCACTGCACGGAATACATGACCACGCGCCCTGTTGCTTGCCACCAGTAGGAATAGCAGTTCTCTCTGTTGTGGACACCTGTGCCCCTGCACGCCCTAACCGAAGCTATTGTAATGTTTGTCCGTGCTTGCTCGTATTCCGGGCAGTGCCATAGTATGTGATCGCATGTCTTCAACCTTCCCGGCACGCAGTGCAGTCAGCACTGCTTCTCTGAGATGAAATCCTTACCAAAGCGATGCACATGTCTTCACTCGTGAACGCGCTATTAGTTCGGAGACGATGCAACAGCGTTGCGTCTTCCGCGTCAGTTTGCAGAGGCTGGGACTGGTACAGCGACCTTCTCCATTGGCTGTCACCGGAGCACCCGGGAGTAGTCTGGTTCCTGAGATCGTGTGCGATGAGAAGGCGTGCCTCGTGGACCAGCGCCAGCAGGATTGTAGCGTAGATTATAGTAACTGCTATGGTGCTCTTGCTGCCAAGCGTGACTCTGAAACACGCTCTACTAAAACCGTCTATTGTCGGACCCCAAGATATAACAAAAAGTGCCTCCAACTAAAAGGCATAATGTCGATCAGTTTTTCTTGGCGTGCTAGCAACAAAAGCTGCCTTACCATTCCGCTTCGGAAGGGGCATCGGGGTCCACATGGCGGCGGATCGCGAATGCAGCCGCCGCTGGCGGTTCCCTCGGAGGCGATGCCGGCGGATCGTATGAGAACGGGTTATCGTCATCGTCCTCAAAATCTAGCAGCATATCCTCATCGTTGCTCGATTCAGACGAGCCTGATGAGTCCATTTTTATCCGTGGCACGAACACAAAACAGTGAACTGCTGTCAGGCTGGCCAGGCTCAAACTGCACACGTGCGAGTGTTTATACCATATGTGACGTCACGTCAAAATGGCGGACCAGTCCAGTGGCAAGTTAGTTTCGGTATCGGTTTCAGCGTATTTTAACGATTATAAATTATGTAAACAGTTTTTTAATGATTTAACTGCTGCTATAGGCTAAATTTTTAGTACCCTTTCCGAAAATATGTTTCGATAAAAACGCTCAAATTGACGGCGGAGCTGCCCTTTAAAAGTGTGTCGAATGTTGTCATTTCATCTTTTGACGAAAACGTCGAAGGTCACGTTACGGCGCAGCTTGCTCTGCTTGCACGTGTACTCCTTTTTGAGTGCCGTCCTGCAACCTTTTCCTTGAAGTGAACATAGAGCGCCCAGAGATCTTCATGTTCGATGGTCTGTTCGATGTGGTTGCTGAAAAGGCAAAACGTGCCTTTTCTAGTAGCTACATACCAATATTTCAGCCAAAATCATGGACAGGAAAATGTTGTAGCCAATGGACTTTGGACGGAAATCTTTTTCAAAACAGCTAGCAGAAAGGACAGATCACGAAACCGACTGGACGAACTGATAGATGCACGACTGGTTCGACGAGCATGTAGCTGTCACCGCACCGTCTGCTTAGGGCCGTTCAAATTCGAGGGTCAGGGCAAAAGGGTGGCTTCAAAGAGGGGAGGGACATTAGGGAACAGAGGAGGCACGGTATTTGCATTTCTTGGAGGGACTTCTGATTGGCTGGATTGGCTGCTGGACTAATCTTTTCTAATCCTCAACGGAACGTGAGAAGGGGGCTATTTCCTCTTTTCCCGCTGCGGGAGAAAACGGTGAGGAGAAAAACAAGGATAGGCAAGGATAGGGTTCCTCCTTTCTGCCTGCTCATCAGGCTTTAAGCAAAGCGAACGCTGGAGAGGAGGCAAGTGGAGAAAAAGAAACCACCAATCATGGCGAGCAGAAATCTTTGGGGAGGGGCTTCTTTTCTTAACCTGCATTGGACTACATGAATGTAATGTATTCAAAAGGACCCATACAGAGTGGTGATGCAGACGAGTTGGTTCATTCACATGCAAAAGAGCCTGCTGTAGAAGAAGTGTAATCAGGGTTGGCCAGATTGGGCTATGAATAGCCTTATCGGGCTGCTTATTTTTGTAGTTGGCGGTAAATAGTGGTTGGCTATTTGGCAATTTCACACCCGAGGAAACAAAGATCAATTCAAGAGAGTAGAAAACGAATCTATCCAAATCACAAGCGTGAAAAATACAATAAGTGGGTCCTCAATGGTGTTGGTCACTGTCGTTTTTACCTGTAATACCTGCGTCTAAAGTTTTTTTTTTTTTTTTTGTGAGTTTTAATATTGCAGTGATGCACCTGTGCTTGCCATTGGTTCTGGAAACTAGCAATGTTTGGTGTTCTGTAGATGGTTGAGCGTGTTGGTTTCTAATTTACTATAACGAAAAAGGGACATTTGTCTTCAGCGTCCCTCTTTCGTTATCGTAAATTTGGTGTTCTGTTTGCATTCTCTTTGTAAACGCATGTATTATCTCATCCGTGTTTGTAAAAATTGTGTAGATACCTTGCATGAAGTTTTGTTTTAGGGCTATTTTTATAGCCCCACGTTTGATAACTTTTGGGCTAACCTACAGAAGTTCCTGCGAGAACTTCCGGAATGTAATGAATCAAAGTTCGGTGCTTGTCCTCTTCAGTAACTTCCCTGTCCTTGTTTATTTCCCGCCGTTTTACCAATTTGTAAGGTAAACACAAACACGTTACAAGAATGGCTCATAGCTTGCCTACGTTGAACCATTTGACCAATGGGCTCTATCCTTTGAGCGTGACGTCTCATACCCCCATTGTGAGGAGTTTGTTGTCAGTAGAAAAATGGTTTTAAAGTTCAAGGTTAAATTTCATAATGCATAAGGTGCTGCTGAGGGAGGAAGGAGAAAAAGTTGTTTACCTTCAGTCTCTTTCTTCACGTCCGTGTCAAACGTGAATCCGTCTCCGCCATTCGCAATGTAGTTGGTAGTGACAATTTTGTACGTTTTTTTCCATCGGACAGGCTCGTACTTGGGTATCGAGCAGTTGGCGCACAAAATTTCGAGTCGAACGACTCGATGGAATGCTCGGCACGCAAAGTTGTACGCCACCCTGATCCCTGCGAAAACAAAGCGCACAGCTAGGACGGCTTTGCCCTAGAATAAATTTGGAACTCTTCTTGCTTCTTGATTCGTTCCTCTCTGATCTTATCGGCCAACGCCGGAATCTCATTAGCTGCGGAGCGATAACAAGATATGTTCGAGGCATGCCACGTCCCACGTCTCTTACATTGGCAAGTTCATCTGCTTCTTGCACAGGGGTTGCTATGATGTCAGAATGCCAAACTCTTATTGTTTGTTTGAAAAAAATGAAAAAGTGGGTAGACTTCAACGCATTTAGCATTGAAGTCTACCTCAATTCTAGATGCCTTGAATGGCAATCAAAGCCATTCAGAGCTCGGCGTCATTCTGACGTCACTGCAACTCCTGCTTAAGAAGCAGATGACTTGCTCTCCGCATACTACAAGCTCCGCATACTACAAGAAGATTACTAGTGGTAGAAATCCTGCCATTTGCTGGCGTTTTAGTCGAGGGTTCTGCAATCCCGAATAGCCTGCGCTCATGTCTGCATAAATAAACGTGCAGTTTTAAAAGGGGTCGTGCAACAATACTGGTTGGTATGTTTCTCGCTTTACACAACCTCACGGCACTAGTTGACCCAGTTATCCTTGTACGCAACGCCACTGACCAAGAAGCTTCTTCGTCACGGTGTAATAGATCCTTTCCAGAAGTGTACGCCATCCGGTAGATGCTGCCTGAATTATCCGAGTTTGCCATTGTTTGGGCACGTACCCTGAGCGTGCATTGGACACGACGGCTGCGTCAGAGTTCGGCGACGACTCGTATTCAATCACACGCCTCGTGCCCAAGAAATGGCGACCATTACTGTTGCTTGATGGGGTTTGAAATCGGTCCATTTCAAGGATAAAAGCGGACTTCCTCTTTCAGTCTCCCCTTCGCAAAACTTGATGACGTAGTCATGGAGTTGCATTGTTGATGTGGAGCACCCGCGGTGCTCCATGTCATGCTTGAGCACTCGACTTGGGCAATTGTGACGGTCAAAGCCTCGACAAGCATTCGCGTAGGGAGTCGTGTCACGTCCAGCCGCTGCAGTGGCGGCAGCAGCTGAACCCTAACAATGTCTGGAAGTCTGCGCGTGCCCTACGCTTTGCCAAAGCTTTCCCAACCCCAGCATGTGGCTATGATAACTAGGGCTGAGCATCAAATAAAAGTTTTATCGCGATTAAAGGGCAACTCCGCTCAATTCCGAAAAATTTAGGCTTACATGTGATTCCATTTCACAAAGTACTACTCAACAGCTCTACGTCTTCGGATTCGCGAAATGTTGAATATTATTTGTGTAATCTTAATTTAAACATCAGCCGATACCGAAACCGAAACTTCGGTTGCGTCAGGCAACATTGGTCCCGTGTCCTCAGAGTCATGGCCACGTCACGTCGAACCACGTGGTCTTGTGACGTTCGCAGGCGCGAGGTACAGGACACGCGACGCGGGCAGGTCGCTTCGCATGGCGTGGACGGTGATGGCCCGGGGGAGAGGGGAAGGGAGAACACGAAAGAGGAGAGGGGGAGCGGAGAAACCGGACTTGCGATAAACGCGCAGGGCAGCGCAAACTAGCGCATCCGCGTTACGGTGATCACGTGGACGCCGTAGAGCCAACACCGGGAGGAGAAACTCATGACGTCATCGTTCAATTTCGCTCCGAGAAGTAAAAACAACCAAAACGTGAGAATGACGTAGTCATGCCTTTGGCGTAGTGGTTCAACGTTGGCCGCTCCAACCCCGTCGCATTGACTGCGCTGACGATTGCGCCTCACGTCGCACGCTAGAGTTGGCAGATTTCGGCGACTTGGCTCGTTTGAAAGTTTGCTGGCCAGTTTATCAAATATATAGACGGAATTAGATCGTAATATTTGACATGGGGTCTTCCTATATGATACTGAAGAGGGCTGCATAGTTTTCTAAATATCAAAAATGAAGCGGAGTTGCCCTTTAATAGCTACCTCCTTTAATCGATTATTCACTCTTTTATTTCTATGCATAATATTACAAAAGTCTAAATTAATATTTATTTTTTGCCTCTGCTGAATATGTGATAAATGGTGCAATATACAACTCTAATTAGGAATCAATCTTGATATGTATGTAAGAACAGTTCAAAGACACTGACACTCGCAGATTATTACTTCAGCAAAGAGGTTTGTTGATAATCTCAGGCAGAAACGACCTCCTTTGTTTGTTCACAGTAGTCTGCTGCTCTAAACGGACACTCAAACAGCATTGAAGTGGTCGGCACACGTGTAACCTTCTGCACTTGTGTGGAGTTACAAACCTCGCCTCTGCAATTTACTTTATTGTAAAGTTTGACCTAAAGTTTGCCCTTCACGCAGGCGTACTCGTTCACGTCTGTTGTGAAAGTGTTTAATTTTTACTTTTTTTTTATTTGTCAAATTTTTATTGATTTGCCAGTTAAAAAAATTAATCGCGATTAAAGCATTAATTGATTAATTGGTAGGTTAATTGGTCAATTGCCCAGCCCTAATGATAACTCATTGTGGCATATGATTGGCACCAGATCATGTCACGTTGTCCTGGAGGTGAGTGGAGCGAGTGAATGCTACTTGTATTTTTTTAATTTTTTTCTGCGACTGCCATTGCGCAGGGAGAAACACTAACGCGTGTTTCCATAGGTTATGAACGTCGAAGATTAACCCTAAACATCTACTTAGGTAAAGTACAAAAATCGTAATTAAGCATGTTTCGTTATAAGCATTTTTAAACACATTCAGCATGTATTGGGATTAGCAAAGCATCGGCCCATTTTTTACGGTTTCAGCTCAAAATTCCTCAGTTCATATAAAATAATTTTCATTGGCGAGCACCTATGACCACAATTTATTCTTTCTTCATTTTGGGTGCAGTATTTCTAATTTTAGAGTAACTTATCTAAGTGTAAGAATTTTTAGATTAAAAATATTGTTCTCTATTAAATTATGTGTCTAAAGCTAAAAGTACATAGAAAATGAAAACCCAATTAAACTTCATACTTTGCAATATTCTACTGATATTACACACCTGTATGATTTATACAGTGTACTTGGGCGAGGTTATGCATAATAAAATACACGCTGTCAATAAACCAAGAGGGTTTTGTATGCAAATAAACAAATAAAAATTAATAAGTATACTCCCTTATATTTTTGCACTGCAAAAATATGAATGGCAGATGACTGGAAGGTTTAGTGTGCTGCTATTAGACATTGTTCCTGCTACGAATTGTTGTATTGCTATCTTGAATTTTTTTTTCTAGAGTTTCGTCGTTGCCTGCAGAGCAATATGTAAGGGTGAGAAGGACTCGCCAGGCAGAGCAGATCAGCCTCAAATGTTGCTGGACTGACTTTTGAAAAGTTTATATTCTGGCCTTGTGGCACGGCGCATTGTCCTGTTGGAAGGTTCTGGTGGGGAAGACAGAAGTCATGAAGGGGTGCAACTGGTCACAAGCGACATTGACAGAGTCCACAGTTTTCATAGTGTGCTTTACAACAACTGCCGCAGTCACAGGGATGTCCATGAGAACGTCCCCCAAAACTTAATACCACCACCACCACCACTGGCTGCCATCAGCAGATGGTAGATAATGTGTCTCGCTCATTCCCATAGTGTAGGGATGGTCATAATTCTTTGGCTGATCGGGAATTTGGCCTTTATTTCACAGGGAATGCAAACGTTTTTTGGGTAAATACAATGGTGATGCATACACTATTTTCTTTTGTATGTGCGCGGGAGATTAAGTGAGTGTGAACTCACTTGTATCGCATGGTGAAAAATCCACTTTTATTTTACTGACCCAGCAACACAACAGCTGCCTAACATGAAGCGACTGCACTACAGTGAACAAAGATTGTTATTCTGGAGGGAATCCATCTGCCGCTCCTTAGTGACCTAGTTAAGAACTACATGAAGTCAACAACAACATACATAATGTTCATGTTTGTGACGCAACGCTCAGCTGACAAAGCCGAACGCCGCGTGAGCCGAACGCCACGTCAGCGTTCTGCCGGGGCTCGTGTTCAATCAATGAAGCACCAATTTAATACTAGACCCAGCCAAGTGCTGCTGCAGCACTCCTGTTCAATTTATGCCACGCGCTCAATGGAACCAGCTGACGCAAGGAATCTAGTCCACTGGCCTTCTGTTGGGTAAACACTTAAAAAGACACTGACCCCCTCCCCCCTCCAAAAAAAATTTTCTTTCGTTAGGCGATTTATAATGATGTTGGAAGACTACCCAATCAATATTTTGCTACAGTGTCGCATATATTTTAATAAAGTAAGGAAACGCAACTGCTCAAAACCGAAACCGAATCTGGACTGGGGCGGAAGAAGAAATATAGAGGAGGAGAAAGATACCGAAAATCACGTGATTGTCTAATTTGTTTTTCAATCAACGTATTTGCAGCTTTTTAGAAGTCACAAAAAAATGGGTATCATATTTTTTGTCCATTTCTAGCATTGAGTGTGTGCCTGTGATGACCCACGACTTTGATTCTCTTTGGTGGTTGTGTCTAAACCATAGAAAATGGCACGTGACCATGGAGAAGAGAGTGAGCGTGACTCAAACCGGCCAGTTCTCGATCGGTGGTTTTGGGGCGGAAAGAAAACGAATTTCGAGTCGCAAATTGTGTTCTGGGTAGTTGGGCTCTCAAATGTCAGGTACAAATAAAAAACTTCGCAAGCATAAATACCCTGTCAGTGTCGCTTTAAGCCACAGGAAAAACAAGCTAAACAAAGTACCCCCGAAACTTTCCTTGGCATCAGAGATCCCATAAAGTCATACCTGAGACCTGGAGGAAGGCTCCCACCGGGTCGTCGTACCAGGTGAACTGCGACACACTGAAATCGAACATCTTCCACAGCTGAGCTCCGCTCATCGTGAGCACGACAAGCGTGCCTTCGAAGGGCATTGCGCTCATCATGTTTTCCTTGCGGATGGCACCTGTACAGGTAAGACGCAGTGTTGGATTCACCGGCATATTGTCTGTGCCTAAGAATGGCGAAAGCGTTGCTCAAATCGTGTCTGCGACATAGCAGGATCCGCTGTGCAATTTATTTCATTTTATTATTTTTTTGTAGATTTTTTTAATGCAGGTATTTACAGTCAAGTTACACGAATTGCTTTTGCCAAACCCGACTGAAACTTTGACATCTGTTTGTGACCTCTAGCGCTACTTTTGGGCCGAAAATGAGCGTTCGGCAATGACTAAATTATTCTTGCGGTAAAAAAAAACTGTAATTTTTTTGTGACACTTTGTACCTTGTTTAAACTATGTGCAAAAGCTATCCACAGACCCAGAATCTTTGCCTGGCCATTCATTGCATTTATCACTGGATTCGTAATAAAACTAATTCTTATCATTTATTGCTGTGAGTTAATTGTTAACCTCGGCATTTTTTTTATTATGACTCCCGCACCAGTCCTACTTTGGGTTTACCAAACTCAACATCAAAACCAGAGTGTCATTTTTTGTGTTTTCCAGTCTCGTGGTTTTGGACATAATAAACACCCAGCTACCTAAATGAGACACCAGACCGCCAGAAAAATAGTTCATTTGTTTTGATTTTTAAGGTAGTTAATTCCTCAAGCTAGAATTTCGGAAACCCAAGTCTATCACGTCATTACGTTTTCCATCCACAAAGAGCCAAACACATGCGCGACAAAAGGGCCGGCCCGTCATATTGCCACCCGCAGAGCCGAGAAACCAACGCTCGGTCACGGACTTGTAGAAGATTCGCGTTCATTCTTGCACCAGACGTAACTTTTGCCCTGCTTTCTTGTTCTCGAAAGTGCCAATTCATCCACGCCCCGAGCGCGCGACGCTCGAACATTTTTGACGAACTTTCGAGATAGTGACGCACTGTAGATAAGCAGCTGCCCGCGACCTTGTCGAGGCACTCTCGCTCTCGCTTTCTGTTAAGGCTGAACTCCATGGAACGAATTATGTGACGAATAACTAGCGAACGCCGCCCGACGGCACGCCAGGCACGCTCGTTTTGCGCGCGACGTAGCAGCCACAGTGTTGATTCCACGCGCAGAGCAAAAGCCGCCGGCCAAAATTCGTCGGTTATTCGCAGCATATTCGTCCCATGGAGTTCAGCCCTACGCTGCCGAATCGCCGGTTGCTTTTCTGCTGCTTTGAAGCTCTTTCTCTTTACTTATTCTGTTTGGCACAAGTTCGCCGACTAAACCTTTATTTTTCAGTTCACTGTTCGTCCTCTCGTCACCTTCATTCATGACAATATGAATCTGATCACATTGAAATATGTGTAATTGGCCTCTGAAATCTCCGATAACGGAGCACAGGCAATTTTACAATTTTCAACGCGTCGGTGGTTTTGTTGTGCATGTGCCTCGCCGTTTGGCTCAGGACGATTTTCGCCTTTTGTTCGGCCCACATTTGCTGGAGACGTGAGCTCGGAGCGTAGGTAACTGGCCACCTTGCACGAGAACTGGCGCAGCCGTTCGCGTTCCAAAGAAAGCTCGTGCAGAGAAAAAAGGGCAAGGAACCAGGGATGTCCAATTCAGGATATAGAAAAATACCCCACTGTATCGAAGCGCCACCACACTCGATTTCTCGCATTGATGTACAGGCCTGGAAGGAGATCCCAGCGCCATCTGTTGGTTCAGAATCACACTAACCAAGGGTGGGGTTGCACCTTAATGTACACGAGCGGTGTGACTTCGTTTCGAGAGAGGCAAGGCGGTGGTTACCTGCTTTAGTCACGCGGAGAGCATGACTGATATCACGAAGATGTGTTTCGGATAGGAAACGTGCACTTAAAAATACGACCAAGTTTAGTGATTTTCTTCTGGTAACTTCGTCAAAGGCTGTGTGTGCATATGCCTTACATTTTTGTTGAGTGCGCTGATTTTTAGGGGTTTTCTATGATGCCTGGAAAGTTTATATTTGAAACCGTACCGTTAAATTTATTAAATTTTAAAGGACCTATTGAAGTTTATCAATTTTCCTGAATAGGCCCTTCGACAGAAACCAATACGTCATCGACCTCTTCCTGGTTCGATGCGTGCTTTTCGTAGTACCGATTTGGTCAGCGCCCGGTGAAACGTATAGCGGGTGGAAAAGCACTGTTCTAGAAAAGCCGCTCCGATAGAACAGAGGCCCTAATTTACACGGCGGGACCAAGCGGAACCGTGCATCGTCGCCTGCTGGGATTGGCCAGCTCCGCAACGCTGGCCAATCGCAGCAGGCGGCGATGTCCCTGCCCCTTGGTTTCGCTTTGGTCCCTTAGTAGACCATACTCCGTTTCGCCGTAAGTGCGAGCGAAGCAGAAACTACAAGAGCGAGCGCCACACTTACGCTTGAACGGATTTGATGAGCACGCGAGCTCATGTAGTGAAAGTGCCCTTCAAGACGACCTGCTCGCCATTGGGGTTTCGTCTTCGCTCGCGTGCATTTATGATGAATCACTGGCATAGTTACCGCGAGTTTTTCGGTTCGATGCCCGCCAAAGTCCGAAATCCGGTTGCTTTATTGTGTTTTTAGAACGCTTCCCGACTCTCTAGAGTTCTGCATTTACACTGGCGTTCAAATCACAACCCCGAAGCAGATTCGTTCGCTCTGGTCATCAAATGCGAGTGGGAGTGAGCAGTCGCTGCAGCCGCGCTGGCAAACGCCTCGCGAGTGTTAACCACCAGTGTGAATGAGGCATTAGAAGCCGGCAGTAGGTTGGGTAAGAAGGAACTAAATAAATAAATAAACGCTCTGTTTTCTTTTTTCCCCCGGTCGAATTTCTGTCATGGGCCGCAGGCAAAGGTCTCTAGATGCAGGCCTCTAATCCCGCTGCCCGGATGAATCCGAGCAGCGTTGCCAGCATCCGCCTCCCGGACCTCAGTCAAGCCCTCGGGGCGGGTCCACTGCCGCAGGCTCGTCGGGATGTGGGCTTAGGGTCAGAAGGTCTTGACACCTCTGCTGCGCCGGGACTGTTGAATATTAGAAGAAGACGAGAGCCGGCAAGAGCACGAGCTCGTGGAGCAGCGCACCCGGGGAATCTGTCGCTCAGAAATATAAATGGAAGAGAGCAGTACAGAGCGGTTCTAGTTTTTTCTTCACAGGAACCGTGCAGAGGAGCTGTTCAACGCGGGGTCTGGAGTCGGGAAGTCGGCACTTGGGGAACCTCAGGTTTGGTGGTGTATAAAGAAAAACAAATTACAGGAGGACAATTTAGACTGCTTATACGTGTAGGAATGCGAAAGCATTCGTATACGTAGCGTATTCCTACATGCTGCGCGCCACGCTATCCACTGCAGAGGCCAGCCGGGCAGGGCCCTCTGCGGACGACGGCCGGCCGGGTTCTGGCAGTGTTGCCGCACCGCCACTTCGGTTTTTCCCTCGTCGAGCGGCAAAAATTCCCTTTTTTTTTCCTACAACACCATTTTAGTGAAAAAAGTCGTTTTTAAGATACGCATGACGCCAAGTATATTTAAATGCAAGAAACGCCTCCCGTATGTCTTTGTTTTGTAGAAGTTTGCATCGCATAAATTACGAAATGTAGAAGTTGACATACTGCAAACTGGTCTCCCCCCCCGCCCCCCTCCCCTTCCCCTTCTTTTCCGCACTATACCTTGGTTGAACAAACCAGTGGAACTAAATGAAGGCAAGCAGGCCATTAACTAAACTAAACTAAAATCGCCTGCTCGTTTTCGTGATGTGAAAGGGAACCCACCCAAACCTGTGTGCTTAGCTAGCGGTGAGGAAAGCGCGCGAACCGGCAGTACTGTACCGGCAGGCTTGCAGCACGCACATGATGTAAGTCGTGATGAATTAGATTGGCTCTTCAAAACAGCAAACTGTCTGAGTAGCTAGTGCCACTTTCTTTCTCTTGTTCGATGTAGTTAAGAAAATTACGAAATTTCGGTTTAGTTTTCTAATAAAAAATATTTCCCACGTTTTACATGTGTTTAAATTCTGGTTTCCCTTTTTCCCTAGCTGTCATGCTTTTTCCCACAATATTGGAAATTTCCCACGATTCGGCAACGCTGGGTGCTGGCGAGAGCCGGTGTGCGCTGCTGCGGCGGCGAAAGGGAGCAGCGCCGCTCTGTGGGGTGGCGTTCCGTGGAACTACCCGGCGTGCCGGCCGCGTCGCAGCCGTTGTAAGAGTCGTTCCGCTGAGGGAATTTCTCTGCCGTTTTTCGGAATTAAGAACAACGCCGGCTCCGCTCCATGGGACAGTTAATGCTTTCGCCTTAATGAAGAAGTCTAGAGTTAGATAACAGCCACTCGATTGTGGTTCCCGCTCCACTGGAAACGGCCCGCCGAATGGCTGTCTTTGCCGGAGGAAACGAAAGTGCTCAGAGCAGCCGCAGTGCAGCATGCAGTGATCAAGCGACCGTTGTTGACCCGCTGGGTTGTGTTGGTCGATGGTCGATGAGGTCTTCTCTTGCCAAGTCGAAGGAGTGCAGCTGAGGCTTCGTGATCGTACAGCACCAACTGTATATTTCTTGATTATATTTATATAATTCTGTTACAAACAGTGTGCATATCTGATCTTTATGTACAAAAGTAGGGGATTCCTGGTTGAACCGTTGTGGGATCAAGATCCCAGCCGAAAATCCCCTCTCTCGCCCGGACACGGGCTTCTGATGGCACCGATGGCAAGAGTTGACCAATTGTTTCAAACTTTGCGCAGGCACGTGACAGTCACAGACCATTCGTCGACACCGGCATTCGTCAAGCCCGTAACAGACTCCGCCTGACAGCACGAACGAAAACGTAGGGACCGCCGTGCAGTGAGTTCCGCCACCCCGGCGCCTTCGCCAAAACACGATCGGCGCCGGAGGAGGCCCGCAGGACCGTAGCGAAAACCGTCACTAAAAGAAAAACATGTATGACAGCTACACGGCCGGCTGAAAGTTGTCGTGGAAAGACCCTCACCCCCTTCCTCCCCCTCCCCAAGGATCGACCGTACTTTCACGGCCCTGGTTATATAATAAAGAAAGAGGACGACAGAAGACCTACTGACAACGTTGCCTAACAACGTTGCCTAACTGTACTGGCGGCGTTCCTCCATTGCCCACTCGACATACAGCATAGGTATGCTTCGGAGTACCGGGTATTCGGGAGAAAAAAGAACCGTGTTTTTCGGCCCACGTACGCATCGGACTACGCATCGCAGAACACTGAAGCTTCGTGAGAATGTGACGTTAGCAGCTATAGGGAGGGCTACTAGCGGTGGTGATAGACAGCTAAAGTTTAAGAACATCACGTTACCTGGCTCAAAAGCTAAAAGAGGAAGACGATATTTCTCTATGAACCGATGTTCACCTAAACCTAATATCGTCAAAACAAGAAATGACATTGTGGGCGCCCGTCACAATAGATAACGCAGCGGGTTGTATCTACGCGGTCATTACTACTGCAGAGATCATTTAAACATCGTAACTTAAGTAAATTACCTCGGTTACTACAAGGGGGCTCCTCGCAATCCAAGAGCACGAAGAACTCAAGGCGCAACACTCACTTCGGAAAAACTATAGAATCCATGGAAACGCCTCATTAAAGCATACTCCTCAAACACTTCGCACCTAAGCAGAACGATTCATATTGCACTTATAATGCACGTATCAGTCATGTTGTCCTTCCCATGTTTATTAAAAATATTCAAAATACGTTTTAAGTTTCTTTTTAATATTTTTAAGAACAAAAATGTGCTTTGCTTAACACAGGTCATGAATACGTTTCATACGTGTCTGCTTGTGTATGTATATGGTAACGCACAATCAATCTATTGATTCATATTTTTGTTTCATCAAGAAAGATGGTAGCTGGGGCAGAAATTTGCACCAAGTGCAGCTTGACGAAGGACCAGCTCCAAGATGATAACACAGGTTCATCATTTGCTTACTATACCGTAGTTGTATACAGTTACATGTACACAGACGTACTGTTAGTTCCCAGCGCATAAAAGAACAAAACATTATGTTTAAAAAATCCGGCTTCGTATGCAACTTTCGTCAAAATAAACATTTAAGGTGTAATCAATAAATAGTGGACATTCAGCTATTGAACATTCTCGATCGAACGGTTGTTTCCAAATTTAGAACGTCGTCGCCCTCTATCAAGTCCACGGATGGTCGACGCCGTTCACTTCTGCCACGCGTTGCCAAACCGCAAGAAGAGTCGCGGTCTTCGGTTAATCCCTTCGTGCAAGCCCGTGGATCCTAACGCTTCTGCGTTTGCTGATGAGCGAGACGCCTGTATGCAGCAGCGGAGCCGCAAGTAGGGCGAATTGGAAGTACCGAGCAGTGATTTCGGAATGGCGCCTCCGAGGCCCATAAATATCTTGGCTCGTTGTCGTAACTTAGGTCCTCTTCTCGGTAGAAGGCGGCCCAAATAAATAACTCCTCGCTGCGCGCATCGCGGTCAACGGACCGTGCCGGATTCAGGTGATCACGAAAGGAGTGAAAACCGCCAGCGTCCATCAATTTTCTTTACTGCTGAGTGGTTACGTGGTCGTGCCCGGCCCTGGCTATCTATTCTTTTTTCTGCCAGAGTTTCTGTGGATTTTGGTTCTGACCAGGACCGTTTTGCGAGATCTCCTCACGCGCAAATTATTGGTGCGTCCGGCATCGCGTAAGCGAAAACTGATACCAATTTTTGACGACAAATTCGCCCGTCTGGCGCGCTTAGAGAAAACTTACATGTTATTTTACCTTAGGTTCTTAGAGCTCAGCTAAGACTGGCCCGCGCAAGCTTGCGGCTGAAGACCTGCGATGGTCACCTACATAATATAGATCAATTCCGATTTTAAGACGTTTGAAAATCCCTTGATCAGTATAACAAAAAAACAGTTTGACTTACGGCACTCCGGAGGAAATGCCCTTAACCATTAGGGTAGTGTTCAATTATATAAAACGAATCTACCTTGAAATTGACTCACAATATAATAATCAGGGCTAAGAAACGAAGTCTTCTCACGTTTTAGTTTTTGAGTTTTCTTGTCATCTCATTTCATGCCTGCCCTCGAGGGTTAACTAGTACATTTTGAAGTATGTTTATGTTTACTTCAAGAAATATACTGGAAAAGACGATTTTTAGCACTTCATTATGCCCGTGTTTGGGCTTCAGTTCAGCTCTGGTGTCGAATCCCGACATCACTACGGAACATGTTGAGATTAGCTCGCATACATTGGTTTCAATTTACATCCTAAGAGAACATTGTGGCGGACTTTCGCTCCGGTAACAAAAGATTAATATTTTCCTGGAGACTGGAGTGTAAAGATAACCTAACCAAAGTGTAATTAACAAAATATTTTCTAAAACTGGATTAGAGCATCTCTTAAAAATGTAGATAAAAAAGTCCGGAGCGAAAGGCCCGATGCCCTCAAAAAGAACTTTTCTTACTACGCTGCCACGACCGAAAATCATTCGCCACGCCGGGTTAGGTTGTTGAATGCAACGTGTACCAACATTAGCCACAGTGCCTGCTGGAACGCGTCTTCGACTGGTGTGCTTAGCGTTTTATTCCGCCCCTACAGCATTCAAAAGTGGTCCTGAAATGGCGACAAATGACGTCACAGAAGCCGGCCTGTCATGCTATTGCTCGTCGCGATCCTGGCGGTTGGTGGTAGAAGTCCCGGAAAAAGTACGAGCGGCGGACGCAAGGTGTCGCTGTCGTCGCGGCGTCCCAACTTCTGGCTGCCGAAGCTTCCGCGGTCTGTCCCATTGGAGAGCGACCTGCAGCAGAACAGGCATCTGCCGTGTCCACCACCGCTGCTGTGACACTGCCGGGGATCGCGGCCGGACACGACACGACACTCGTATGACGTCATAAGGCGGGAATGGAGGGACCACCTTTGGTGACGAGAGAAACACACAAGTCGGAGACACGCGTTCCAGGCACCCATAGAGTAACATCATTCCAAACAACTATACCAACCTAAAAGCACTTATCAGATTCAAATTCAAATTCAAAATTATTTATTATAAAATAAAAAAATAGTAAATAAAACGAACAGAAGCGTTTTATTAAAGCGGGGGTTCCTCAAAACACGGGATGGGTCGTGGGCCCCGACCCGGCCGGCTCGACCCGACTCCGACCAGAGAGACGAAGAAGAAACTCCGCGCATGCCGTCGGAGGTGGTCGCAACATCCAACGACTCGAAATATCCAACGAGTCAAAACGTCCAACAGGCCGCATGACACCGGAGTCAGGACGTCCAACGGTCAAGAACCTCCAAATTTGTCGAGCCACTGCGTCGAATCGTCCAACGAGTCGAAACGTCCATCCCAGTCCAACGAGTCAATGCATCCATCTCAACGCCTACAAGGTGTTCGACATTGTATAACCCGTGGCGTAGCCAAAAATTTTAATGGAAGTGGGGATTCTTTTTGGTTCGCGGTTCAAGGTAAGACGAGATATATAGGAAGGGTGTAGGAACAAAATCTGATGCTGAACGATAACAGGTTCACCTTATTACTACTGTGATACATGCAAGAAATAAAGAGTTCTAAATAATGTTAATTTTAAATCGAACATATGGTTTTACCAAAGAGTTCCGAGTTGCACCGGTGCCGTCTTCACTGCGTCCACATTGTGCTCGGCGGACATTAGATAAGCTGAATGATTAACTAGAATCGGTTAATTAACTTTGTATTTACTTGATTTATGGGTCATGTAGAGTTCAACTATTGACGGCAATTACTTTTAAGTCCGGGGTCACACTGCTTCTACATCATGCAAAAGACAGTCTGCATACAGACTCGAACGCGATTCACCGCGAGATCCGTGCTTCGAATGCCGCATGCGCAATGAGTTCAAAGAGAACAACTTGCACGCGGCATTCGAACCACGGATATTGCGGGGACTCGTATTTGCTGACCGTCTTTTATATGATGTATGAGCAGTGTTGTAGGCGTTACCGAAAAAAAGTGAGGAAATCCGTTACTCGTTACTTGCAAATAAAAGGAACGCGTTACCAACCCACGTTACCTCAAAATAAAAGGAACGTGTTACCGTTCAAAAATAACGCACGTTACTTTTGCGTTACTTTTTTTTTAATTATGAATTAACGCGATTTATTGTGTTGACGGTACATGGTACGCATAAGCGCCATATTTCAAGAAACATATTATGTTCATGCAGAAACTGAACATATTTATTTTATCTTTTCTTACGGTTTCACCTAAATACTCACAAGAAGAAACGCACAGAAAAACACACAAATTTGAAAATTCACGTTGCTTGGTGCCTAAAAACAAAACAAAAATTGAAGTGTTCTTTTTTTATTGGGGGGGGGGGGGAAGTAACGTAAGTATGTTACCCGTTGCTGTTTTGAAAAAGGTAACGAGTGCGTTTACTACGTTACCGAAAAAAGTAAGGCATTACCGGTAACGCCGTTACTTGTAACGCGTTACCGCCAACACTGTAACAGTATGAGCAGTGCGACCCCGGCTTTAGAGGCGAGACAAATATAAAAATTTCAAAAACGCAATTTCTTTTTTGTTATTATTTGAGCAGTTTTCGCGTTTTTGCCCCCGATATTAAGATTTCGCGCAAAAGAGTGCCGCACGTCCTGCCCACAATGACGCATAGGAGAGTGACCAAGTCGTTCCCATCATGTCGTCACTATTTCGGCAGCGTGTCCTGCCGACGGCACACTACCCTAGAACACTGTACTACCGACATACAGTGACGATACGATTGAAACGAACGTCACTCTTTTAAGTATCATTGTGGGCAGGACTTGCAGAAATCATTTTCAGAGAGTGATTTGCTCTTTTTATCTTGCTTGTTTTCATCTTGGTTTTTGTGTGTTAACAGCCCTTACCGATGTCTTTCCTACTCACGTTTTAAAAACGTAGATTTTTTTTTGCTTTTCTTTTTTTATAATTAGGGGTACTTCTTGTGATGCATCGGCGTTTGAGGTTGTTTTTGTAAATAAATAAAACACATTCAACTGCGCTTAGCATCTGAGCACAGCAAAGCAAACGAAGCGTAGTATACTCTCAAAAGTAGGTTCTTACAAAAAATTAAAGCTGCCTGTTTTTTTTTTCTTTTTTTTTTTGCTAGGGGTGGGGGGGGGGGGAGCTTTCTTCAGTATTTCAGCGCGTCCTTAATTCAAAAATATATTTTCACTCGTATTTGTGCTTACATATGGCAATGAATGAGTGAGTCCTTGATGTTCAAATGAGGTTTCTTGGCAATTTTAGGTCACGGTTTCGATAGTATGCCGTTTCTAATTTAACTTGCCTGAGTACATCATCTCCACCTTCTTGCAGAGATTCTCCTGCAATGTTTGGAAGAGGTCGTCTTCAGTTTCGGCCCTCGAGGTCACTTTCAAGCCTGCGTGCACCGTAGTTGAGCACCTTAGTTAGCAATTGCTTCACAGAGCCTGCCTGCAAAAGGAACTCTGGCACTAATCTGAAAAAAATTATCAACAACTCAAGGTTCAAGCAGACACAGCTAGAAATAACGTCCATCCGAGTCAAAGCAGCCAACGCGTCAAAGGTCCAACGAGTAAGAAAGTCCAACGCGTCAAAAGGTCCAACGACTAAGAAAGTCCAACGCGTCAAAAGGTCCAACGACTAAGAAAGTCCAACGCGTCAAAAGGTCCAACGACTAAGAAAGTCCAACGCGTCGAAAGGTCCAACCACTAAGAAAGTCCAACGCGTCAAAAGGTCCAACGACTAAGAAAGTCCAACGCGTCAAAAGGTCCAACAACTAAGAAAGTCCAACGCGTCAGAAGGTCCAACGAGCTAAGAAAGTCCAACGCGTCAAAAGGTCCAACGACTAAGAAAGTCCAACGAGTAAGAAAGTCCAACGCGTCAAATGGTCCAACGAGTAAGAGAGTCCAACGCGTCAAAAGGTCCAACGACTAAGAAAGTCCAACGCGTCAAAAGGTCCAACGACTAAGAACGTCCAACGCGTCGAACGGTCCAACGAGTCAGAACATCCACGAATGGATGTTTTGACTCGGGGATGCTTTGACGCGTTGGATCATGGATGTTAAAGAAAGAAAGAAAAAAACATTTCTTTTTGAACAGTCTGGGGAGGGACCTGCGTGTCAAAAAAATTAATTTTAGGCGAAAAAAAACGTTTTTAGAGCAATAATGACGGCGCGAGACGCTTTTTAGTCGGTAGCCATCTCCTTTCCACTTGTTTTCTCTATCGCCATTTCGGGCGCGCGGAGGAGAAGTGCATCGGCTTGGCCATCACGTTGAGGCGAGAGCGTAGGACCATATCGTTGAGGTGAAAGAGCGTATGATCATTCCGTGACGTCATGTACTTTGCGCGCAAAAATAAATAAACCTCGCGCCGTCGATATTGCTCTAATTTTTTTTTTCGCGTAAAATTGATTTTTTTTTTTAAGGTGCTTTTTTAAGAGACGGAGTCATCGGATGGTCAAAGAAACGCGTGACCTCGTCTACGGAGTTCAAGAGCCGAGTCTGCTTTGCTCACGAAGGCGGCTGGCAGGTCGCCTACGCGTATGTCCCCGTTGTCGAGGGAGCAGTAAGAAACCTGTCGTTCCCAGAGAGGACGTTTCCAAAAGGCTTCGCGAGGGAGATGGGCGGGGGAGAAGTAAAGGTTATTCACATAGATCTCGCCCTCGCAAATGCAACAACCCAAGGCGGACGCCCGCAGACAGCGTAATCGAGATCACGTAGAAAAGGGGAAGTAAGTTTCCACATTCTTAGAATGGTGCAACCAACAATGTCGTAGATCGCAACGAATATTGTAAATTTATTATCAGAAAATACCGTGCAGTACCGTCTGGGAGCCCAATTGCTTTAAACGCATATAGTGCTTCTACCAATATCGATTTTTTTTTTCTTTTTGCCTCTTTTAGGAAAGTTTTTTTAACGTAAAGAAATGATTCTTTAGGAAATAAGGTTACCGCCCGCGGAGGGCGTCATGTTTCTAGGGTAAAGTAATAGTTATCGAAATAATTACTCTAAAATCAACTAACTCTCGAAATATTCTCCTTGACTCTCATATTCAAACTAGAGAGTTGCTGCCCGTCGTTAAGGTATGCCATAACTGTGGCAAGATTTCAAACAACTAAATTCTGCTTCGCGCTTTTTTCTGGTAAATTTGAGCACTGTATGATATCGAGTTTGCGAAACTGCAACGCAAAAGAACATTGGAAATATATTGCGCAAAAATCGCATTACGAAAGCTATTGTTTCGATATTTCCATTCCTCGTTTATTTGAGGAACCTGAAAGGGTTGTGTACGCATTATTAGTTTGTTTTAATGCGACTATCTGCGAAGGAATCTCGGTACGACTTCAACAAACATTCAGGGTAAAACGCATGTTTGAAACGCAAAGAAAAATCTCCTAACGTTAAGTCTCCATACATACACAGACCGCCCGGAGAATTTAGAGGTGTGTCCGCTTTAGATATACGAGACGTTTTTAAACTCCAAATAAAGATGTCGTATCGTATGTGCGCGCATTCAGAACAAAATTCCTAGGCAAACTACTGAAAAACATTTCGAAATGTTAGTAAACGTCTCGATTCGCTTCGCAGCAAAGACTTTCAATAATTTGCTGGGCGGCCTTTGATCTCAAGTTTTTATGTTTTTTCTCAAGAAACAACGCGTCAATGTGTTTAAAAACCGGTAACACACATGCAGGAACATTTCGTGCTACCAGGTATCTGAAGCAGTGCGTGGAAGGTTCAAGGGGGCATGGAAGAATTCGGGTGATGCACGCTGCTCTTCCGAGGAAACAGATCGATTATATAAATAGCTGCTCGCATACATTGTGGGCTTCTTATCGCCGAGAACGCCTTTTTATGATAAAAAAGGCGCGCGTTCTTGCGTGCGTTTTCAAGGGGTTACCTAAATGCCAAGGGTATGCAGGGTGTTCTTCGTTTTGTTTAAAGGTAAACAGACTTGTTTTAAAAAAGCCGTGAAAGCTGCACTAATTCGGTTTGTGCAGGTGAGTTATACGGCCAGGGGGACGAAGTATAGGGGGGGGCTAATCGTAACGATCAGTCGACTAATTCAGTAAAATGTGTTAATTAGCTTTTAATTAGTGAAAATAGGCATATGGTTCTAAATAGAAACTTGCTGAGCGCCATCGAAAACCACTAAATCAGTAATTTTCCAGTAATACTTTTAGTGCGTGAGAAGCAAGGCTACTGGTGCAATAACTCGCCCGCGCGATTTTTCCGTATTTTATTATAGCTTCAGCCTTGTATCTTTAGCTCACTACTACGCTTCCCACGCACTCAAAGTAGCTCAAAAAATGGTTGACTTAGTGGTTTTCGATGACGCTCATCAGGTTACTAATTGGAATGACATGTCTACTTTCACTAATTAAAAAGCTAATTAACAAATTTCACCTAATTACCCAACTGATCGTTTTGATTAGCCCCGTAAACTATCTTCCCCTGGCCGCATATAACTCACCGGCACAAACCGGGTGAGTTATACGGCTTTCACGACTTTTCCTACCCAAATCTGTTAAGCTTAAAAAACAACGCCCTGTATTTCAGCCGCTTAGGTTTCAAAACCCCTAGTGTGTATTTCAAAACCGCTTAATGCTAAGGATGTATTGCAAACCCTCTACACGTGTATTTCAAAACTGCTCTATGTAATGATAGCCCGCAGCAGCCGCGGGCTCCGAGTTTAACTCGGTACGAAGAATCAAGAAAACTATGTAACTAATCGCTACGTGATTGAAATATAGCAAAACTCGGGACTTAGTAAACGAGCAAGAGCGCACCGGAACGCTGTAATTTATCCTGAAACACCGACTGGCACGGGAAAGCTCGGGCATGAACGCAAAACGAGCCTATTCACGTTTTAAAACAAAAACACTACAAAGTTGCGATTTTTTTTTTACTATTTATTTTCTGCAAAGCATGGTTTCTTACGAGCCGAGGAGCTATGAATGCACGCGGTCAAAAAGTCGTTTTTATATACAAGATAATTTAATAGGTTAAATTGTGAAAATCTATCAATGCTCCAACGAGCGTTTCAGAAGCAGCAATGTGCTTGTCGATGCACAGATATCATTTCCGAGGAATATGAAGTGACGTAGTTGGTTGTATACTTTAAGGGTAATATAACCACAATTCTGGGAGCGCTCCATGAAACGCCTACGGTTACACTTGCTTTGATAGTCAAGCAAACGACTCCATACTTTCCCCATTTGATTCCCACCTTGGGTTTCCGAATAAGCGCAAACCCACCAGGTCGTAAGAGCTTTTCCGCAATTCAGTGCCATCTGATGGCTCAAATGGGAGTTTAACTTTTACCGTACTAATGGCGGCAATGAACCTGCAGTCTGCAGTATTTTACCGGGCACCGTCACTTTCGTAAGTCAAAAGGAAACGAGATAGTGCTCTTCACTGTACAGTTCATTCTCGATCACTCTCAGTGTCGATGGCCACAAAGATGCCACCAGTCAGAACGAAGCGCCAACCCACATAGACGCCTTGATAAAGTTCTATATATTGCCGCCCGCAGTGCCGAGCAAGCAACTCTCAGTCACGGGCTTCTAGGAGATTCGCGTTCATTCTCGCACCAGACGTAACTCTCCCCTGCTTTCTTGTTCTAGAAAGTGCCCGTTCATTCTCGCCCCGAGCCCGCGACGCTCAAAGCTTCTTTGCCGAACATTCCAGATGCCGACGCACTCTTGATAAGAAGTGGCCCGCGACCTTGCCGAGTCAGTCTTGCTCTCGCTCTCTGTTACGCCGCCGAATCGCTGCCCGCTTTTCTGCTGCCTCGACGCTCTTTCTTTACTTATTTTGTTTGGCACAAGTTCGCCTCGCCTATTAAACCTTTATTTTTCAGTTCACTGTTTGTCTTCTTGTCACCTTCGTTCGTGACAATAGCGAGAGGCTTTGAAGCCGATCGTGGGCTATTAAGAGATTGACCGGGCCCTAGTTAGAAATTAATGCTTACGCAGCTCTTGCCTTCAATTCCTGCTTCGCATTCTGCTAGCGTCTCTAATGTATAGGCCTCGAAGCATCCGCTTAGGAGCATCTTCAACTTCTTTCTTCATCAGTAAACAGAAGGCCGCCATTAGTACGACACATACGCCACTTTTCAGAAGATAATACTGATCAAAATGGCAAGACCGAATTCGGAAAGGATCTATCCATTTTCGGGTTCCGGTTATATTTTTCTGCTGAAACTCACGGGCACAAATCTCCGACTGCCCGCGTGTTCAACCAATAAACGGTGCGAGCCACATGATGTTAGAGTGGGAACTATGCTTTATATTTTCGCTTGTGTTCCACCGAACATCGGCCACAATATTCCTTCGAAAACCACTCATCGTGCGCAAAAATGATTGACGTCGGAGTAGCCACTGCCGAGGGGATGATTTCTTGAGGTTCTTATCATATTTCCTAATTAAAATATTAGTTGATATTGCATTTTCAATTTTATAGTAAAAAACGTACGACTTCAATCAGCAACTTGTTGAGCGTCATTGAAATTGAATAAATCAGTAGATCTTAGAAAAATCCATGGGAAGCATCGAAACACGGGCGCCGAATATATCTAAAATCGACGATTTGGTGTTTTTGCACAAGTGTCCTTTCACCCTGACTAACATTGTATCAATCTCATCTTTCTTCGATGAGTACTCTTTACACCCAAAATGTAGCCAGTGTTCAGTGAAATAAACAGCGTCTTAGATGATAATGCAATTAAATGCAAAGGTGCAAGGAGCAAAGGTGCAAGCGAAATCCCATGAGAAGGAGATTGGAAATTTGTGTTTGTCCTTTGCCCCCGTTGTTCCCCTTCTCCAGGGATTATTTTCGTCGAACGACTTCGACCTTTTTCAAAGGACCGCGCCAACGCCTGTCCGCCATTGCTTGCTCACATGCTCTGAGCATGTATTGGACACGAGTGCTGACGTCAGCGTTCGGCGAAGACTCGTATCCAATCACGCGCTTCGTCTCCAAGCAATGGCGACTGCCAATGTTGCTCGATGGACTTTTGAAAAAATGAAAGCCGCTTACAACTCCCTGTAACGCCGAATTAGAGCGCAGCTCTTCAGGAGGAGGGAAGGCACGGGGGGGGGGAAGGTCACGTGACCTCGGAGAGGGGGAGTCACGTGGCCTGGGGGTAACGTGACCTCGAGGAGGGGGATTTTCCCCGCTAAATCTAGCGGGGAAAATTTTCCGCTAAATTTAGCGGGGAAGTTTTTCCGCTAAATTTAGCGGGGAAACTTTTCCGCCAAATTTAGCGGGAAAATTTTCCGCTAGACTTAGCGGGGAAAATTTTCCGCTAAATCTAGCGGGGAAAACTTTCCGCTAGATTTAGCGGGGAAAATTTTCCGCTAAATTTAGCGGGGAAAATTTTCCGCTAAATTTACCGGGAAATTTTTCCGCTAAATTTAGCGGGGAAAATTTCCCGCTAGATTAGGCGGGGAAAATTTTCCGCTAGATTTAGCGGGGAAAATTTTTCCGCTAGACATAGCGGGGAAAACTTTCCGCTAAATTTAGCGGGGAAAATTTTCCGCTAGATTTAGCGGGGAAAATTTTCCGCTAAATTTAGCGGGGAAAATTTTCCGCTAAATTTAGCGGGGAAATTTTTCCGCTAAATTTAGCGGGGAAAATTTTCCGCTAGATTTAGCGGGGAAAATTTTCCGCTAAATTTGGCGGGGAAATTTTCCGCTAGAATTCGGGGGAAAATTTTCCGCTTAATTTAGCGGGGAAATTTACCCATCATGCACCGCGCGGTTACGCGCGACGGCGACGGCGACGCCGCTCAAGCTGGAAATAGGCGCCTAAGAGCTGCGCTCTAAAAGGTCTAACTCCTTCCAAATGAGTCGACCAGTGGACTTCTCCAGCTACTTAGAAAAGAAAAAGGCAAACTGGAGTTTAGAGGCTAGTCCAATGTCGAACTGTTGTTGTATGGCGAGACTGGTTTACTCTGTTGGTAAGACGTTTAGCTAGTGTTTTACAACTGCTAGCCTAAGGGTCCTCAACGTGCATCACGGGGTAGTGATACGACGGTACGATGCTCATTTAAATCGAAGCAGTCAAGGGTGGGAATTAACTCCAGAAGCTCATAGATATGCATTTTTTTATTTTATAAACAAAAATATGATTTTATAAATAAAATAAAATGAAAGGCATTAGATATAATGTTCATGACTTCGATTATTTTTGTTTCTAAAGCTGACAGTAATACATAAGGTGAGACCGACTAAATGTTCCTTGCGTGGCACTGTTTGCCCAAACTTGACATCTGCGCTTTTTTTTTACTTCGAAATGGTGTTAGCGGCGTCAAAGTTGAATTAACCAATTAGGTTAGTACCTGAACTGGGCACTTTTCACCACTATAGTGGTTTTTATGACAGCAAGTCCTTCAATACCTAGAAGATATACCAGATATAATCGGCGATGGTGTCAGTTCGCGGCTGACAGTGCTCGCGGAATGTACTATCTGCGAACATTATGAGCGGGAACATTGGAGCGCGTGGCCTCGAGGTGATGCAGCATGTATCGAGGGCCACGTGCTCCGGCGTTCCCGCTCAAACTGTTTATGATAATACAGTGTGTTGTATGTATTTGCAATATTGGTTTGTTTTAATAGTATCAGGCAGATTCCGTATTTGCTCGAGTAATAGCCGCGCTTCTTGTGCCCAAGAACCTATACCCGTTTCACCGTATGTTGTACCGCAGCGAAGGCTAGAAGCGCGAGCTCATAGCGTTGGCAGCTGCCCTTGGTGCACGAGAGCCTGTGCCGCCGAGATGTGCCCTAGAGCAAGGAGCTCGCGCTTGTCGCCTTTCCTGCGGTACAACACAAGGTGAAACAGCGTATAGCGTCTGCTTTCCTGCAGAGCACACATGCAGCCAGTGATCGCGTTCTGCATGAAAACCTCAGCGAAAAACGAGGTCGAGATCACGATTCTTCGTAAAAATGTGATATTAGCAGATAGCATTCTTGTGTGAAGACAATAGAGAGTTTTAGTAGATCGTTCCGATGCCTATACGATACCCCCGATAACGATACTATATATGTAAGCGCAAAGGCGGAGGCAGAGTATCGGGTATCGTTATCGGAGTCATCGGAACGATCTACTAAAACTCTCTAATATCTCTGTCCCGTAAATCGCTGCCATATTTTTCTGCCGATCGCGGTGATTTGCCCTCTCCGTACTCCGCGGGAAAACATGCCCACCGGCTTTGTTTATAAACAGCGCTTGTATTACTCGCAGCAAATGCGTTATGCGTTTATTTTTATTTTTTTACGAATTTAAATGCGTATATTTATTAAAAGTTTTTTTTTTTTTTTTTTTTTTACATAGATCGGTACACGTATATACGACAGGGCGCTGGTTGTCTTTCTTTCGAGGCCAAGTAAAAGGCGAGTCTGCATGTCTGCGTATTTTGCCCGTTATGAAGCGGCCGATAGCTGATTCAAGGAATAAACATCTACGTACAGTAACTAGAGCTGTTTAGATTTCCACATAAGAAGAAGCCAAAGAAAGTGATTCCAAATCACTAGATGGTAACTTTCGTCTCAGAAAGCAATCAGTACGAGCGTTTCAGGTTGCCTCCCGGAGAGCACTAACCACCGTGGAAAAGTTGGAGGAGGTCTGCTCGCTGCCTAAAGGCCCTCTGTCACAAACGTGCGGACGACGAGTAGCGGCGTTCCGTCCGGTAAACAAACAAACACCTCGAATAAACAATGCGAGGAAAAGCGCAAACTGCGAGCAGTTTCATCAATTATTCTCTGAACGAACTTCGCGGAATTTCAAAGTACTAATGGAGAAATCGAAAAACGCCGTTGCCTCGCAGCATGCTTCCCGCGGTCACGTCGAAGCAATCCAACTCGCAACCCGCTGGACTGAAGGAATCCGCCGGATTGCGCTCTGCCTAATGACCGCCAGAACGGCGACGCCCTCAGGACTTCCCTGAGTGACGCCGGAAGTTCCCAGCTCTCCCCGTAGTAATGGCTTCCAGAGCTTCGAGCTTGAGGTGGCATCTTGGTGACAGCGTCAAGAAGGAAGTCACAATTCAAGCTGAAACGCAACCTCTTCGGCGAAATTGTTTCCTCTCGGAAATGGGGACGACTCTCGGTAAAGCTCACTTGCCCGTTAACGCGGTAAGCATCCCGGTTGGACACCATTCATGGCGAACGAGTCAAGGGTGCTGTTGTTGTTGTTGCTGTTGTTGTTGTTGTTGTTGACGTTGGTGGTGGCAATGTTGTTGTTGTTTCTGTTGTTGTTATTGTTGTTGTTGTTGTCGTCGTTGTTGTTGTTGCCGTTGTCGTCGTTGTCGTCGTTGTTGTTTTCGACACTACTCCGGACGACATGGGTGGATAAAGATAGAGCCACTATGGAGTCATTGCGAGCCTAAAGCCGGGGCAGCACTACTCATACTCATTCATCGTACAAAAGACGGCCTGCGAACACGAGTCACCGCAATATCCGTGGTTCGAATGCCGCCTGTCTAGCTTCTCTTTGAACTCATTGCCATGCGGCATTCGAAGCACGGATCTCGCGGTGACTCGCATTCGAATCTGTACGCAAACTGTCTTTTGTATGATGTATAAGCAGTGTGAGCCCGGTTTTAATCACAAATAGACTCGGTGTCCGTTGCGGACACACCTTGCACATCTGCGAAGCGTGTTTGCTTCATAGAATGTTTGCCTCGAACATGTGTGCGGGTGGTGTCTGTATGACCACTGTGATACGATTGTCATAGCAGAAAGAAAGACGGATCAGGAAGCGCCTGCACACTGTCTTTTGTATAATGTACATTGTGGCCAAGAGGCGTTGCTTATTATGTTGCCGTTTCTTGCCTTATGATTCGTTTTTAGAGCGCAGCTCCTAGGCGCCCGTTTCCGGCTTGAGCGGCGTCGGTGTCGCCGTCGGCGTCGGCGTAACCGCGTGGTGCATTATGGGAAATGTCCCATAATGCGCCTCGCGAGCCCCTCCCCCTCGAGGTCACATCACCCCCCGAGGTCACGTCGCACCCCCCCCGAGGTCACGTGACCCTTCCCAGGTCACGTGCCCCCCCCCCTGGAGGAGATTGAAGAATGAGGGGAGGAGGAGGAGGAAAGTTAGGAGGAGGGGTATACCCTCCCCTCAGTACCCTTCCATCCTCCTCCTCAAGAGCTGCGCTCTAATTCGGCGTTACAGGGAGTTGTAAACGGCTTTCACTTTTTCGGCCTTCTTATTCCGCACTTTCATTGGCTGCGAATGGATAACAAGTGTCCCGGGACTGGCCTCGAGCCTGCGCTTTTTAGGCTGGGACTAGAGATAAGCCACGCCTCGAGGTATACGACACCTCGGCCGTCTTGGTGTTCGAAGGGACTATCGCCGCAGGTATCTGAAACATTATCTCAAATTGCGGGGAACTGTCCTTTGTCCTTGAGAACGGCTAAAACCGTCCGCAAACGAGCGAAGCGATACGATATCGAGCTTCCTGGCAGCCTATCCAAAACTTAGGAAGTTATACATTTGTGGATCGTATCGATCGTTAGATGCGCCCGCTCTGCGCGCCAAGACGGCAGCGTCCCACGAGAAAATCGAAAAGTGTATATGTGGGCCTGAGTGTTGAGGTGGCTAAGGTAAGACTATTTCACGTTCTGGTCGGCACGGAATCTTGGCATAAGCACTGAACTCAACTGAACCATGGGGATCCCTGTTCTGCCCTGATGCGCGCGCTCCTTTTCGGTTGGGTTGCGGCGATCATTGACGACGTACCGTCTTACTTGACACTGAAAGAAAGACTTCTACGATACGCATTACAAGTAGGAAAATGATTTGTAATGCATTAATTTTTTCAATCGATTTTGTTATTTATTTTATTATTATTTTTATTACGTATCAAGCACATAAAAGAGTCTCATTCTTTTTGAAGTACACAAATTGATAATCACCCTTACCATTTCTAGATCCCCCCCCTCTTACCCCTTTAATGTGTTATATGGGTGGCACCTAACCATTGCCGGTACCCAGCCAGAGATGGAAGTCAATCAGCCGAATGCCAGCTGAACAATGACGCGGCGCTCGACTCTTCACTGATTAGACACCAGTGCCAGTTGAACGTCTTCCTCGCGTGCATCCGTGTTAGTATACCGGCGCGTGGAAACATCACGTGTTCAGCCGCAGAGCGGTGCTTTGCGCCGTGAAACGAGCACGCTCCGGGAGTTCACTGAGAATGGGGAATGGGCGGGGCGCAAGAAAGAGCGGTAGCAACGGTAGCAACTGGGCTGAGGTATGTTCGAGTGTTTTGTTCTCTTTTCGCCGCGAGCTGGCGCCGGAACTCTGCTCGGCGCTGTCCCGTTTGTTCTGCTTTCCGCGCGCTCCATCTACCTACCGCGCCTCACACTCCATGCAAGCTCTGAGAAAGTCGCGCTTACACTGGAACCGCAGAAGATGGCCCCTATCTACCATTCGCGCCATCCGGTCTCCACATCCGTACACAGTTTCTCCACACAAACATATCACATTTTTCTGTTGTGTTTGCCGTACTGCGTCCTTTGCCACGCTAATACGGCCAAGAGGCGACTTTTTCTTTTTCTTTACCGGTAACATTAAGCTTTGCCACCACTGAGTGTATGCCTGAAGGAGAGCGTGTCTCTCGCTGTTAATTGGCGATGTTGTGTGTATGTTTAGACTGGAGGAAGTTAGCTCTGGTGGGGTCATGTTTTCTCAGCCGTAGATTAGGAATTTTGTCAGCGCAGTACCCACTGCTAGCCTGGGGTCTCTAACGTGTACCACACACGGTAGTAATGCACTCCGCACGCCGGTACAACACTTATTTAGATCGAAACGAGCAGGGTTGGGCATTGAACCGGGATTCGTTGGTTTTGCCTCACTCACAAAGAATCACTGGAGCCAGGCACGTAGCCAGGGGAGGCCCATGGAACCCAGGCCCCCCCCTCCCCCCCCCCCGAAATCTTTACATTTCGCAGGGACCTCCTCTCCCCCTCCCCCGATACAGCATTTTGTCATGGACGCCCCCCCCCCCCCCCCCCGAACCAAAATCTTGGCTACGTGCCTGACTGGAGCTGACGTCAAAAAAAGAGGTGTATAATTAAGGCCCTAAAAAAGGACAACGCGAAACACATGAGTACAAGACCTGCCTTTCGTGCTTACGTGTTTCGTGTTTGTTTGTTTTCTCGTGTGCGTGTGTATCTGTTCCACTTTAATATGCTAACTACTCAACTGCGTGTGTTGTCGCAGATTGCGCTTTGCGTACACTCGAAACTAGTGCCAGGAACTTAACCGAACGTGGAGTCAGCCAAAAAATTTTACGAATGACCAGCCAAGCTGCTTCCATCCCCATCACGTACCCTTTCTGCCAGACGAAAAACTTAAGTTGGGGAAATCAACGGGTTTATGGCAGGAATCCGAGCCAGAAGATTGAAGCGAAGCAAGGCTCATTCAGCTCCCTTTCATTCCAAAAGAAATGCTAACGCCAAATGAATGCCGAGACGGAAACCTGTACAACTTGTTCCGGCAAAAAAAAAGGAAACGTTGTTATTTAATATTGCACGCCACAGGTATAACCAGAACCCATCCAGCTTGACTGGGTCAGTAAACTTCTTCGTTTGTCAAAATACAATGAAGTGTGTTTTACCTCATTAGCGTGTTCTTTAATGAACTGCCACGTGGAATTGTGCTAAAAAAGTAAACAAAAAAAAACACACAAAAAAACACGTGATTGAAGTTCCGAATATTCTACACAAGCTCTCTGCTCTGTGCGCCTCTGCTGCACGATGGAGAAAAAAGCGGAAACAACCCCGTCAAACTGAGTTTTTTGGGCCAGTTTTCACAACGCAGGCTCCACTCAAATATCTAAACTTTCACATATTGCGATGAATTAAGCATGCACGCGTAATACGACAAGCCGTAATAATTACTCGAAACTCCGGAAAGTAATCGGAGAAGCTACTGTTACTTTTAGAAATATAATATCCAGTTACTCTTGGAGCCTTGTAATCGAGTAATATGATCAAACACGTTTCGTCCGGAAGTACTAATTGCTTTGTATTCAGTTACTCTCATTTTGTGAAGTCTGAAAGTCTGACGAGGAGTTTAAATGAGGGACTGCCAAAGCAGACAAAGAAACTTTGAGAATGGTTTGTTGGTACCGAGACCAGCTGGCTTTCAAAATGGTTGTTTCTTCCCCTGTTTCTGTGAATACTTCCTTTCACCTCACGATGGAGCGCGGTGTACGCTACGAGCCATCAAAGCCAATCAAATGTCGCGTGAATGTCACGTGACCATCGGGTGGGGCGCTGCGACGCGCGGCCAGCGTAGTCATGCCATCCGCTCACAGAGCAGGATTCGTTGGGATGGCTGGTAACGTTCCGCTGGGGCCTGCAGTAAGGAACCGGGAAGCAAGTCTGTACCGTTACACAGCGACAGCCGAAACCACTCTGCCTCCGCCCCTGGGACTTTTGCTGTCCAAATTAATGAACGTTCTTCAGAATCCTTTCCCTTAACAACGTTCGTGCACAGCTCGCTTGTGTATACGGTTCTGCCTCAAACGCCGGTTGTCGGGCGCCGAGACATAACTAATCCCTCCGGACAGCTGGCGAATGACGTCCCGTCTCCCAAAGTCCCAATTATGTCCCTCTGCACCTTGCAAACCGTATACGTCCAGCCTTTTTTTTTCTTTTTTTTTTTTGCGTTTTGACACTTATTAGGAGCTGCCGCAAAGCTGGTGGCGTAATCCGCCAGGGCACCCACCGACGCTGAAGATAAGACGCGCGGCTACGACAGGGACCAGAGAGGATGGGATGCTGAATCCCTTTCACAACACAGGAAAACAGCAACGTGACAAAATATTTACGCCGACTGGCGTCGCTAAGCTAAGCTTGAAATATTTTCCCACTTTGGCCCGTCTCCGTGCCGTCCACCTGGCCGGTCTGGAACAGAATATATCGAGTAGTTTACTACCGTTCTTCTTTTTTTGTGTGTGTGTGTTCATATGTGAGTGTGCACGCGTATTGGGATTTTTCCCCTTCCGTAGCCTTCACTTTAAACATCGTATAAATATTTCGCGAAATAATTAAATAGTTTAATTCGATTCAAAACTACATTTTCTCAATGTCCTCCTGAAAAATCTAAAAAAAAAAGAACCGCTATATGCTTTGTTTCCCTTTAACACCAACCGCCGTCGACGCTACGATTTGATGGAACCAATTGAGCAGCTGCAAAAGTGCTTCGTCATGGCGCTCACCGCTTTTTGAACGTTCGCCTCTCCGACTAAACAAATCACGCACAGTACATGCGCCAAAATTCTGCGGGTATTTTTTTTCGCGTGATTGGTTGAGTTAGTATGCGGAGCCAAGTTCGTCTGCTTCTTTTGCAGGGGCTTTGGTGACGCCAGAACGCCGAGCTCCGATTGTCTCCGATAAAAGGATAGTGGGTGAGCCTCCAAAGCAGCTTGCTTTGAGAGTCTACCCACTATCCTTCCATCAGAGCCAATCAGAGCTCGCCATGGTGACGTCACCATAACCCTTGCAAAAGAAGCAGACGAACTTGCGCTCGCATAGCAAACCTAGAGAGACAACGAGGGCCGTTTTATGCATTTGTGGTGCCTCTTGACTGCCTCCATGGTACTGTCGCGACCTCTGCGGTCTGGGAGCTCCATCGTTACATGGGCGGCAGCGAGACCAACATCTGCACTTTCTCCGGCTCAAGCATTCTAACGATGAAAAAAAAAGCAAAACATAATACAAACGAAAAGTAATACATGAGATGTGAATTTGGGGTCAATTAAAATACGCGACTCTCTTACAGAAGCTGTATCAGCGATTCCAACTTTTTTTTTCCCCATTACGATTTCGCAACTTCGTGTCTTCACCGTCGGGATGTTGCGAACGTCCGAAGTGGTCACGGATGAAGGGCGTTATCTTCTGTTTGTGTGTTCTGGAACAGAGAGATGTGCGAGGCGAGCAGAATCACGAAGCAGTCGAATTAGGTGAGAGCCGTTTTCTCGTCACAACGGCCCAATTTCAAAGCATCTGACTTCTTCTTTCTTTTTTTTAGTAAGTACGTTCAGAGGCTTGGTGATTGGAAGGAAAATAAGAGTAATTGTAATTATTTGGTTTTTATTTTTTTCGCAATACGCGCGTCAGACCGTAACGGGTTGCGTAACGAGGATCTGGAGAGCGACTTTCGCAATAAAAATATCTTTAAAAAAAGGTACGACTGCCACACTGATCGCTCATGCGGAAATCTGACATCCTGGACCGATTTACACTTTGTTTTTAATAAACTAGACCAAAGGCACGACGCTTCCGTTCTTTCCTACACGTTCCAGTCTCCCACTGAGTCCCGTTCCCACGAACGGGGTCATTTAAAATTTTAATGGTGCTGAGGCAGGTCCCTGATTGGTCCCCGGACAAACTAGCAGCACGGTACGTTGACACCCAACTGATTTCCTCGGATAGGAACCTTCAGCCTGGCACTTTCCAAAATTCAGTGCCATCTGTTGGCTGAAATAGCAGTTTGAAGTTGTGCCGTACTGGCAGTAAAACAGTGCATTACACTGTACGTTTTCTTTCTTGATCTTTTTTTTATTTCAATGGTGACAAAGACACGACCTGTCAGAACGAAGTGCCGGCCCGCATAAACGCCTTTAAAAAATCCTACGCATAAAAAAAAATTAAAGCCTATTATGTGCCTTTAACGGATTGACTGCAGGCCTAATTTAGAAATGGACGGCTCGCGCAGCCCCTTGTACACAATTCGTGCGTCACATTGTATTAAAGTCTCAAACGTAAAGGCCTCGCGTTATCCACTTAGAAGCCTCTTCAAAAATTTATTAGTAACCTATAGCCCTCCTGGATATAGTACGTCCCAGATGCCTTTCCTCGGATGACGATTTGGTGCGAAATCCGTTATCGAAATATTTCTACTTTATTTGGCGTCGTTTACAGACCGCCCAATAGTCCTGTATCATATATTGAATTGCTGGCGAACTATCTTGATCGCATGCTCACGCCTAATAAAAAATGTGTGCTCACTGGCGACTTCAACCTACCTGGGATTGACTGGAATGCGTTATCTATCTCGGGTTATCATGACGTCGAGAGCGCTCGCCTGCTTCTTGATTCTGTCTTTTTCCACGATCTTAAACAGATAGTCACTGTTCCCACTCGGGTCACAGAGACAACTCAGTCAATCCTAGACCTTATTTTTATCAAAGATTTTCCCGGTGACTGTACAGTGTCTACCGCAGATGGAATCGCCGATCACAAACTGGTTAATCTAAATTTGATTATCAAAAAAACAAAACCAACGCCCCCACTTAAGACTTTCATTGATTTTTCAGCTGCAGACGATGAATCAGTTCTTGATTGTTTACATTTTTCTTTCACGAATTTTGAGCGTATCGATGACGTCTCTCTTCTATGGGAAACGTTCAAAAGCCTCGTCACGTCCTGCATCAATCAGTTTGTTCCGATCCGTCGAAAACCAATCAGAAGACACAATCCATGGATTAACCGTGAGATTATTCACCTTAAGAGGCGTGTCAAACGCAAACGAAAAGCAAAAATTAAAAATAGCTCGGAGCTGAACGTCCTCAATGACGAATTACTGAGTAAAATACGCATCGCACGTGATAAATTCTATGGGCAAACTCTTACTTCCTTTTTATTAGAATCACCTCAAAAGTTTTGGCGCTTTCTATCTGATACTAGTGAACGAGTCGAACAACTAAGAATTAATGGTTTTGTGTCAACTAACGGTAAAGAAATTGCAAATGAGTTCAATTCCAGTTTTCACAGAGCGTTTACTACACCCGATTCCTTTTTGATTGTGAATGACAATTATGCCTCTTCATCCGCTTCTGTTAAAATGCCAGATGTGGTGCTCAGTCATGAGGGCATATTTTCGCTTTTGTTGAATATCAATGTAAAGAAATCATGCGGTGCTGATGCTATACCTAATTCTTTTCTTCATCGCTACTCGGAAATAGTCTCCGAGTACCTTTACGTGCTTTTCAGTGCCTCACTTAATCAGTGTTCCTTACCAGCAGATTGGCTAACGGCTAGAGTAGTTCCAGTATTTAAATCGGGTGACAAATTAGACGCCGGAAATTACAGACCTATTTCTTTAATAAGCACATGTTGCAAGTTACTTGAGCACATAATCGCTAACCATATATCTCGTTACCTAGAGTCAACCAATTTTTTCGACAAGAACCAACACGGATTTCGTAGAAACGTTTCCACAACGACTCAGCTAATATCTGTAGTCCACGATTTTGCAGCCGCGATCGACAATCGTCACCAAATCGACGCAATTTTTTTAGATCTATCTAAGGCGTTCGATCGCGTGCCTCACAATCTGCTCATTGATAGATTGAAAGAGGCAGGACTTCCTGATAGGCTGGTTCGTTGGATACAAGCCTATCTACAAAACCGCTCTCAATTCGTTGAACGTGATGGCTCTAAATCTGATAATCTACAGGTCTTGTCTGGTGTACCACAGGGCTCCGTGCTCGCACCGTTACTTTTTTTATTTATATTAACAACATTTCCAAAAATATTGATGAATGTGTTAGTGTAAAATTGTTCGCGGATGATTGCGTAATGTATACTCTTGTCAAAAGTTCTTCCTGTCAGACTACATTGAATGAAAACCTTTGTAAACTTGCGGACTGGTGCGACCTCCAGAAAATGAAAATTAACTTCTCTAAAACCGTCTCAATGACACTGACTACAAAAAAAAGCCCCTTTCCTACATTTACCATATTGGCAACCAGTGCATTCAAGAAGTTTCCTCTGTGAAATACTTAGGTCTAACAATTAAAAACAACCTCAAATGGGACCAGCACATCAACAACATATGTGCCAAAGCGTTCAGAAAGCTATGCTTTCTTCGAAGAAAACTCAAAGGGTGTCACTCGGCTGTGAAACTTGTAGCTTATCGTTCTCTGGTTCGCCCAGTTCTAGAGTACGCCTCTATTGTGTGGGACCCGTATTTTGTGAAAGACATTGCGGAGGTGGAGCGGATCCAACGTCTTGCTGCAAGATTCATCCTATCTGACTACCGCACTTCATCATCAGTAACTAACTTGTTAAAGCAGCTTGAGCTCGAACCACTCCACCTTCGCCGACAAATCTCTAGGCTGAAGTTTCTTTACTTACTTTATAACAATTCATCTGGTCTATCAAGTGACACTTATCTTCCCCCTGTGCCACAAAGGTCAGCTCGACTAAATCACTCCAAAGTCATATGCCCATACTATGCCAGAACTAACCTTTTTCAGAAGTCATTTTTCCCTAACACAATTGAACAATGGAACTGTTTGCCGTCATTGCTTGTGGAATGTACTGATGTCAACCAATTCGAACATCTATTGACTAAACTCCTTTTGTAACCCTCCCCTGCTTGGGCAGCGCCGCTGCCTGCAGTATATGTAAATAAATAAATAAAAAATAATAACTAGAGATCAGTGGCCAGGCTAAATTTTGAAAAGGGAATATTGTGGTTCATAAAAACGCAATTGTAAGTGCTTATTCTTGTGAAATTATATTGTCGTTTCATTCTGTACATAGTTCTAAAAATGTACTTTCATGTGTCTGGGCCGATATAATCAGGGATTGGCGCGTCGTGTTCGAAGGTTAAAAAACAGCCGAGTTGGCCCAAAATCGAGATATGTCTATGTAGTGCATCGAACTTTCCGAAAATCGCCTTCTTGGTGCTCCAACCTTTATCTACTAAGATGTGTAACGCCTTCCGCGAGTGCGCAAGAACTCTCTTCCACGAAACATGAGGCGCCGAATCACGCCCAGGATCTTGGGTTCTGCAGCGTGAGCTTTCGCTCTACGTGCTCCGAGATAGTGTGCGCTAGACCACTAGGTGCTTGACAGCGTGTGACGCAGAGGCTTGTGTTGCCTGGTATTTGCGGTGAGATGTTTCGGTGCGCCCCCTATGGTTACCTCTACGTGACGTCATTACCTTGTTGAAAAACAAGTTTGATGGTGTTCGTAAAGAGCAACTGCTGGAAGCTGGAAATCATAGCACTCTCAAACCAACACTGCCAACACCGTCAACATTGATGTTCTTACATTACACTTATTTCCGTTGATGGTGCATGTACTCGATAATTTTAGGTAATGCAGATATATATTTATTTAACTGATAGGTTACATTCGGATTGAGAAGCGTCTTCTTTGTCTGCGACCGCGCCCTGTCTGGTCTTTCACGCAGGCGTCACGTTCTTCTCCGCGGCTCGCTCTCCCTCGCCGGCGTCTCCGGTTGCGTCAGCCGCGCGCCGTTGCCTGGACTAAAGGTCGTGGTTCGCAGGCGTGGCGAACACGCACACAATACACGGCACATCAACAATAATGCAGATGGGAAATCCTTTGCTGACATCATAGCCAGCATTCGGCCTATCGTGGAAGGTCGATCACAGCGACGCTTTCGATCGCTCACGTCGCCAATAACAACGCTGCCGGTGCTTTCTTCAGACACGGCCGTTGAAAAGACATGTATTTGTATAATGGCAACTCTAACGCACACTCATGCCTCTAGATTTATCAGATTGCCCTCTACAGGGGCAAAACACATGTGGTCGATTTTCGAAGTCGACTAACACTACACATTGATGTTGAAGCTTGAACGGCCTATTATGTTCACTCTTCTTTGCTTGGGATTTGTTGTTCGGCCTTCTCATCGTCTACAATATCATGGGCTGTGGAGCGACGATACGATAGCAGAAGACTTTTCTTTTCTGGCTATAATAATAATGAAAGAATCATTCAGTGAACACGGAACTCGCCCAGTGTAAGCATTGTCCGGCACTCTTAGGTCAAACACAATCTCGCGTTTCTTTCTCTTTATATATTAATATATATATATATATATATATATATATATATATATATATATATATATATATATATATATATATATATATATATATATCATATACATATATCATATATATATGTCTTCCCATCCTCTTTCACTTCTCTCTGCATGTTGATCAGACAGGCTATTGATTGACACCAAAGATGTACCCCCAAGTTTGGCGGCGCTTCCACGTGTGGAAGAAAAACAACAAGAACGGGCAATCGCTTGTTCGTGCCAACTGTGTCGCGCTCTGTACATCAGCCAGAGGGACACACAACCCCAAGAGTACCATCGACTCGCCACGCCCCATGATATAATGGCAACGCACTGTTATGACGAGTCAATGGAAATTTTCTGGCATTTTTGTCTTTCGTTTCGTTCCTTCGTCACCTATACGGAAGTGTCCATGCAGAAGGAAGCAATTTCTCCCAGAGCCTCGCGCGTAATCATCTCGCCATGGGACGTCCCCGACATACGGTAAGCCATTCATTGTGGGGTTTTGTCGCAGAGCGCAATGGCAACATCCGAGCTCTCCTGACCGTAAAGCCCACACAAATGCAAAGAGAAAAGAGGAAAAGACGACTCCGCGCAGTCGCCTCGAGATTTCTGCGGGTCGCCTCGTTTCTTGTCGACGTTTTTCGGTCCCGACAACGACCCCATCCAATGGAACTCCGGTTGTTGTCACAGTACAAGTTCCGGACACAACACGTTCGATCCCCGGGTCTCCCGGCAAAATTGGGCTTGACCGCTCGTCGTGTTGCATGAGTCTGGCCAGTTCTACCTATAGATTCGCTGTCAGCTGAACAGCCTGACATCGTTCTCATTTTCGTCGATGAGAGAGAAAAGCTTATCCGAGAGAAAGACGTCGCAGTGAGCGCGTTTGGCAAATCGAGAATGTGGGCCACTGCAGCGACGTTTATTGGTCGTGCACGTCGCCAATGGTGATCCACGCAGCGTCCCCTATAGCTCGCGTCAGCGTCTCCACCAGCATGTCCTGCAGCTTCTCACAACGCGCCTGTCTGCCGCTTTAGGGCGGGGCGAAGGTCCCCTAACAATGACGTAATGAGCAGGTCTTTTTCTTGACGTTCACGGCGAGCGTCTTTATCGTACAGATAACATGGTAGAAAACGAAAGCGATTAAAAATGAAGAACGGAGCAAGGCGTATGTATAAGCGAAGTTTAATGGCTTTCACCGATCTCTTCGTGCCTGTCCTTTGTGTATACGTTTGTTTGTTCTTTTGTCACGTCATGAAAGCTGCCGTAAGGTCCACAATCTACGTCAATCGTGTTGTGTGGCTAACGACAGTTTCATTGAAGGTGAAAAAAAGCAGTCTAAGAATTTCTGCATTCCTATTTTTGTCGCGCTCACTTGACGGAAGTGGCGACGTTACATTACAGTGTCCGGCAGGTGTTCCCTCCGTGCTTCCTACGTCAGATTTGTTTTTTCTTTTTCCTTTTTAAAACAATATTAAAAGCGAAAACTTTACGGGCGATACTCTGAAAAGATTTCGTCCTCGTCGCTTGTCGTCGTCGCGCGCGCGAAAAATGGAAAAAAACGTGTTTTTCTTTCCTCTTTCTCGCGAGGAGAGGGAAGTCGGGACTCTCCGCTCGCCGTGCGTGCCGCGCGAAGCGAGCGAAGACAAGCGAACAGCGGAACCCTGGCGTCCCTCCAAGAATTGCGCAACGAAGGGCGAATCATCGTGTCATCTGCTTGAAAGACGTGTTTTCAAACATTACTCGCGTTATGCCAAGTCCCACTTTGGCAGTGTCCAGTTGCTACACGCAACGCTGGATGGTTTTAGAAACTTCCACCGCACTTGCCCCACTTACTTCACGGATCACTGGTGGCAGTCGTCGGTGGCATCCACGACGCCAACCACGACGGCTATGAGAATTAAGCCGCGTCGCACCTCCGTCCTGCAGGTACGTGACGGCACCATTCCACCCGCATTGCGCGACCGGGTCACAGCTATCGATTCCGTTTCTTCGCACATTGCGGCCGAAATATACGGCCTCTGTTGTTGTTCTTTCTGTATTAGGAGTACAGACAATACCACTTAGAAGGCAAGCGCATGCGTCTTTCTCCCCAGACGTCATTACTATACTCCGTTCACCCTTGAGCTGAGACTAGAAGCTCCACCTTCAGCGCGAGCTTTCTGCACTTGCTAACGCAAGTGTGAACGCGCAGGCAGGCGCAACCAAAGCACTGCGGAAGCTGCAGCCAGCTCGCGCTGAAGGCGGAGCCTCTAGTTTTAGTCGGAGTATAGTATGCGATCTGCACCGTCACAAGCGCGTCTCTGCAGCCTCTCACAAACGCGATGTTAGCACGCGGCAACTCTAAGAACGGACACGTCTGAAGCTCTGCGGCGTCCGTCGTAGAGCTCGGAGCGTGTTTGCCGTTTGGGGCGGGTCGGGGATTCACTATCGATGACGTCATGCACAGACATTGTCTCATAGATGGCATTGGTGCGGCATGCCGTAACAAAGTAGTCGAAGCAACAAAAAAAGGGGGGGGGACGAGGTATGGATTGAATGCTTGGTTTCAATAGAGACGTCATCAGAGCAATTTTTTTAAGTACAAAACGTCGAATCGATCATATGCATGACATGCTGTCTGCCTAGAGCAGGACCACAGCCTCCTTTATACTGACAACTCCTGCCCCATTTCTGGCTTCCCAGGCTTTGGCGCCGTTGCGCCTGCTCCACATAATCACCGCCAGGGACGCCACCTTCCCGTACAATGGAGACGATGCTTGTCCGCCAGGCAGCTGGCGCAGCAGCAAGATATATACACATTTTTCGCAAGGGCGCAGACATCTTGAATGTCGTCACTTCTGGTATGCGGTAAAACATCGTTTTGATCTGTCCACGCCGCTGTAAGGTGTTTACAAAAAATGCGTGATTGTCACACATTCTTGTTTTGCCTCACCTATATTTTCTCGCGTATTCCAGGTTGAAATATTGTAGTGTTTATTCGTCCTGTATACCAGATACAAAACCCACGTCACTATAAACGACAGGAAGAAGAAAATTGCTATAGTTTCCAAACGTGAATAAATGTGTTGGACACTAGGAATGACCAAACATGAATTACAGGCCAGACGTGCGAGCTGGTAAACTTTCACAACGTCCAAACAGCAAACACTGAAAGTTTTTTTATTGCTGAGGCCAAGGACCAGGCGAAGAGTAGAAGGTGAGAGGAATTACAACAGCCTGGGTCCTGGGGTTACAGCCGCTACGAAGTCCCCTAAGCCGCGTGGAAAGTGTTGTGCTGTACCGGGGCTCGCGTTTCGTAATAACGTACTGTGCCTGTCGGCGGGCACCCGTCACTATCTCGTGGTGCGTGAAAGAGAGCTGGGCAAGTCAGCCAGTCAAGCAGCACAAAAAGAGGCCGTGGAAAGGTACATATAGCAGATTAAGCTTTGACGATAGAGGGGCCCGAATCAAGCTGGGCTTTGAGGAAGCCTCAGCTGGATTCGGAGGCTTCACTGAAATGGACATTAAGAAAGACCTGTCTAGACTCAGACAGGCCTTTATAATGTACGTCGCTAGAATGTGTCTACTCAGGGGCTCCGGAATCCAGGGGGGGGGGGGCAGTAGGGGCGTGCTCCCAGACTTAAAGCTCTTCCGACCGCTCCCCTCCCCCTCGTTTCCCCTCCCACCACCCGTGAGGCCGCGAGAGAGAGAGAGAGACGTGAACTACACGATGCGACATGAGTTGCATGAGCCTCTACGCAGACGTCGCCCCCACACGTCAGATATACTTCCGGAGCCCCTGTGTCTACTGCATATTCTTGAGTAGCAGGAGGACGAATTTGGTACGCAGTCTTTCTTAAAAATAGGCTTCAGTCACTTTTCACGGTCCCGGGCGTGCTTGGGGTCTCGGGAAATGATAATCCCGCACCATCTTTTGCGAGTCTGCCTAAAACGCGGCAAAAAGCGTGGTAAAAAAAAATATATATATAATTGCCTAAGTGCGACCCGCAGCTACTACACCAAATTCCCAAAACAGCAGCAGTAATGCAAGAACACACGAGAGAGGCTTGATCACGTCGTTTATGTCGTTCGCGTTCTCTTTCTGGTATGGATGACAGCTGGCAACCGGCGATTGAGCAGGCGTTATTAGTATACATGAGGTTCTTATGGTAGGACGTTATTAAATCGGTAAAGAACAATGGAAGTTGTTTAGATCAAAAGAAAATAATCGCGAAGCTTGTGTATGTTCCAAGGCTCCACGTCAATATTTGAATGCATAAACGTGTTTAGTGGAGCAAGTAAAGTTTTCATCATTTTGAGTCCTATAGTCTCTGCGTGACGTGTCTGCTATCCAAACGTCCGGGTGACTGGTAGAATATGTTAGATATTTCCGTATTAACGATGCTAAGGATAATAAATAACTATGTACCACATTGGTACATGTATCTAAACGGGGTCTCGGGCGTCCACACTGTCTGTCGCTGCACACCTCTTTGTTATCGTTAAACCGCGCCTCCCACGATGAACGCCAACAATTTTGTTGAAACGCAAAGGCTTTTCTCCGGTGAAGCAAGCGTCAGACAAGCGAAGTGGAAAATATCGCCGCACGACCGTAGTGGGCGCCATAAAATGAAGCGACTCTTGTCCCCAGCTCCACAAAGGCTTTTTGCAAAATTACCCAAGTATCAAGTAGAGTGCTGATAATGTTACGTGCCGCACGCGTTCGCCCTCCCTGTGCGATATATTTAAATAAAATAACCAAAATAAGGCGTTGACGAACGATCGTGCGACATGCCATTTGTTTTAGGCTTTTCGCTTTAGAACAGTTCCTGTTGCAGACGCCAGCACGTGCGGCGCGTTTAGCCACACTCGCAGCATGTTTCTTTGTGCTTGGGTAGTTAAGTAAAAGGTCTATTTAGACTGTCGAGTGCAACGGCCAAGCTGGTGCATTCAATTATGTCGCGCAGGACTAATCACATGAATGTACTCGCAAACCACGCACACTCATGTCGAAACCGCCTGAAGTGGAATTTGAACTCGTGTTGGATGAACTAGTAGTTTTCCGAGGAGGTTGGATTTTGGCGAGCAACAGGATAAGCAGCAGCAGCAGCAGCAGCATCAGGTCGCAGAGAGAAGCCGGGCTCCTGCAATGGCATGAATACTCCTTTGGAAGTTCGCAGACACCGCCGTTCGGAATTGTGCCATGAAGATAGGATGCCTGACAGCTGCGGCTATCTCACAGGACACGAGAAAGAAAACGGAATCCGGACAAAATGACCCCGGACAAAATGGTCCCGGGCAAAATAGTCCCGGACAAAATGATCCCGGGAAAAATGGTCCCAAGCAAAAAGCCAGGCAAATTTTGAGGCATAATTCGCTTGTACTTCCAGGGCTTGGGGGTTCTTCAGCGAAACAAAAAATGTTCCGCTGAATAGATGTTATTAACTATTTTAAAGTTAACATATTCAATTCAAGACACATTGCATGCCAGTAGCTGAGCCAAGAAAGGAAAAGTGTACTATAAAAATAGTATACAAGTCCATGTGTTTTTCAAAACAACAACTGTGTTGTTTTGAGTTAAATGATGTGTTTGTTAAATCTTTTTCATGCACGGTAACCTCAGATTGTCCGGTATTTAGAACTTATGATTTTTCGCCCATGTTTCCTGTTATCATAGACTGTGAAGGCATATCTAACATTATCGAAAACCTTAAAATCAATACGACAGCAGGCACTGATAATATTAATGCTAAGTTTTTGAAAAACGCTAATATGTACTCATGCGTTATCTTATCTAAATTATTTTCGCAATCACTTGAACAAGGAGAATTACCAAAAGATTGGAAGGTGGGGAAGGTGATCCCTCTCCACAAAGGGGGTGATAAGCATAACCCTTTAAACTTTCGTCCCATTTCTTTAATGAGCATTCCTTGTAAAATCCGTGAGCACATTATTTATACTAACTTTTTCAATTTTCTAGACTCAAACTCTTTTTTAGCTCAGCGCAACATGGATTTCGAAGGTTTTATGCATGTGAAACTCAACTCCTAACCTTTACTCATGACCTTCACGTAACACTTGACCGGGGTTCCAGGACTGACTGCATATTTCTTGATTTCTCAAAAGCTTTCGACAAGGTTCCTCACGCGCTGCTCCTTCACAAACTCCGTAAACTTAACATAGATTTCAATATAATCGCTTGGATAGAATCGTTTTTATCGGACCGCTACCAATTTGTTCACGCTAATGGAACTAATTCTTCAACCTCACCTGTGAAGTCCGGCGTCCCACAAGGTTCCGTATTAGGTCCACTTTTATTTCTTATATATATTAACGATCTTCCCACGCATGTATCCTCTTCTATTAGCCTATTCGCTGATGACTGTGTAATTTATAAGGAAATCATTAACGACTCTGACATATCTTCTCTTCAGACCGATATTAACAACGTAACCCGCTGGTGCGATAATTGGCTTATGGAACTTAACACCTCTAAATGTAGATCCATGAGAGTGTCCCGTCAAAATAACACTTGTCCCTCCTACTGTATTAATAACTCCACCTTGCTTTCTGTGTCAACCTATAAATATCTCGGTGTTCATATAACTAACGATCTCTCCTGGAACATCCATGTCGAATATATCACTAACAACGCTAATCGCTTATTAGGCTATCTCAGAAGAAACTTTTCCCTTGCCCCTGTTTCACTTAAACTTCTCCTATATAAAACTTTAGTGCGCACCAAACTTGAGTATGCAGGCTCTATCTGGAACCCTGGCGTAACCCTAGCATCATCCATTGAATCCCTACAAAATCGCTCCGCACGTTTTATACTTTCTAACTATCACCGTACAGCCAGCGTCACCTCCATGAAAGCGTCCCTATATTTGCCCAACCTCTCCTCTCGTAGAAAAATAGCTCGCCTCTGCTTATTTCACAAGATTTATCACTCTAACCCAGCACTGCGAACCTCATTATTTTCAGAACCATCATACATATCGCCGCGCACCGATCATCCACTAAAAGTAGGAATCCCCTACTGCATCACCTCCACCTTTTATTCCTCCTTCTTACCCCTGACCTCCGTCGACTGGAATCGCCTTCCCGCATCCGTAGTCTCACTAACTGACGCTGCTGATTTTAAAACCGCCATAACTGATGTTTTCAATAATGTTCCATAGCAATTCTGTACCTTGTGTTTTTTTTTGCGTATTGTTTTCATTGTTCACTTTATATTGATGTATTATTCCACTCCTCTCTGTAATGCCTTCGGGCCCTGAGAGTATAATACATGAAATGAAATTAAATGAAATGTGCAAAATACTGTGTCTATAATATTTGACATAGTCAGCACAAGAAGAAAAAACGTTGTTCCATATCACGCCATCACAAAATAAAAATACTTGACGTTCGTGCTTATACAGTGTGAGGTCGGTCTGCCTTTAACACTGGTTTAGTCTGTAGATGAAGAATTTAGCCAGTGCAGTATGCTACTGATAGCCTGTGGCCTTTAACGTGCATCACGCAGTAGCGATACACGACCACATACACGCCATAATAATATGTAGCATGAGCATGATAATGTATGAATCATCATGTGCGTGTGTTTTCTTGCAGCGCCATTGCACTAATTCAAAATTATAAAAAATATCGGGTTTTCTTGAATTTTCTTTTCACACCAATACTACGTTCTACTACAGTCACAGTGCTGCTGACGCTACAAACTGATGGGACTAATCAAGCAGTGCTAAAGCAGTGGCGGTCGTTAACTTTTTTGTGCATGCTATTGCCAGCGCTAGTCCAATGAACCGCAGAGTACGTCGCGACCTTGCGCTTTTAGCATGCCGCTGTGTACTTGTGTAGTGGCTTCCAAGCTCCGGCTTTGTACACTGGTCTCACTAATGTGAACAGGAGCCATAGAGCCGAGTGAGCGATAACGGAGCTCAAATTAACATTTGGGCGTCTTTAGTTGTTTCCTCAAAAATATCACAAAAACCGTAAAATACGTTAAAATATCCATCATACGTGTGTCGAGTAAGGCTGCAGAGTAGCCAGCCATTCATTAAAACTTCGTAGAACACCCAAAGTGTCAACAAATGACTCTTTTGTCCGGGTTTCCGCTTGGGACCATTCTGTACAGGACCATTGTGACCGGGACCATTTTGTCCGGGGCCACTTTGTCCGGGACCGTTTTGTTCGGGACAATTTTGTCCCACCAAAGGAAGACACATATATCCTTTAGACGGTGAATCGTTTCACCAATAAAGAGACGATGAGCCACGTTTTAGGAAAACAAAGTTAAGAAAGTGCTTGTAATGTGTTTTTTCTCTCCTGATTTTAAATATTGGAGTGAGATTGGACATATCAATATGTAAACCACTTCCAGCTCCAAAAACAAAACGTGCAGCATTTGCACCAGGGCATGCACCCCACAGCACTCGTTGCCGCCTGTGATTGGTCAAAGTCGCCGAAATTACGACACTAATTTCTCCAGCTACTATTAGAAAAGAACTTACTACAAAAGTAAACAAAAAAATATTAAAACGCTTTTTTTGTTGTTTTTTACTTTAAACATTTGTTTGCTTCCAGACATCTGGGTGATCACAAATCTTTGTAGGCAACGAACAATACAAAAGATTGGAAGACAGGAAATATAATTTATAACCTTCATATTTATGGAGAAACTGTTTCCCAATACTTCGAGAACATCTGATAAGACCATTTGACACCACAAACAAATATTCTTCATCACCATCGCCCCCCCCCCCCCCAATCTTCCCGCTTTGGTTAGATATTCTGGGATCGCTCCACACTCACCAGGTTTCCCAACCAAGAGGTCCGAAAGAACGCTGGACGCGCTGGGACTGCGATATCTAAGGAAAGTATGAGACTTGTTTTTCCGCGCATCCGACATCCGACATCAATGCTGCGAATGCTGACAAACGTGCGGATAAACGGGCGCCTACGTGCGAAAGAGAATCTTAGATCATTGTTGACTTCCCTTTTTCTCCCAGTTTTCCTCCATCCCCGCTTGGCGAGCTAAGGGACGAAGCGACGTCCCAAACTATACATCGGCTATTTTGTCACTCGTATACGATTCAGTCAATCGAAAACAAATTGACACACGTAAATTATAAAGTGTCTGCTTCGAAACTCTCGCACCCGTTCGATTTCGACAACATTTCGAGCTTCGCTAAAAAGACCTTGCATCCCCAAATTCCTTTAAAAGCTAAGTGTTCTGATAACGACTATGTTCCGTTTCATAAAAACCAGCCACATTCTCGGCGAACAGGCCAATCGGGCGAACTTCTACCATGCCAAAAGTAAACATAAAGAAGAAGACAATAAACGTCGAAGTCGGGCTTCGTGAGCGGAAAAAGCTGCCAATAACCGCGTCGGCGAGAGTGCGATATTTTTTTCTCCAGGCATAGCAATATCTCATCCCGAGCATGCTCACGATTACCGCACTATACACTGTTGCTCCTTACCAAAGTCCGCAGGGGGCGCCACAAGCCATCCCGACCAATCGAACGCTCTGAACGTACCACGTGCATCTACTCGCGGACGGCTTTCTGTGGCACTTCAGAAGAAGCGAATAGTGCGCATGCGCCACTTTGATCGGCGCCCAAAGGGCTCGATCGCCCACGTGGCCACAGCTTTGACTGCAGAGTCAACGAAAGTGTCACCTGACACAGACACGCCGTTGGATTGGCTCTGATGGCCCGTAGCATTCGCTGCAGTCCATCGTAAGATGAAACGAAGTGTTGTCTCCTGCACAATAAGTGATGCGGGCACTGTGAGCTCAGAGGACGCCCGCTTTGTCCCGACCGGTCCCCCGCCTCTATATTGCAGAGGGTGGCAGGAAGGCAGATGGATGTCGAGCTGGTTCATCACAAAGAAGAAAGGGGTTTATCAGCCCATCTGGCTTACATGAGTCGTCCCTGAGAGATCTGAAGACGAGGGCTATTCCCTCGACGAGGTCCTCGGAATTCCTCTCGGTATTTGTTACCAGAACTCGGCACTGCACTCGTACACGCTGCCACTGACTTAATCAAACCCTGTCGGGGAGAGCGAGGATTAGAGATATATACAACGGTCATATTGCTTACTCGCAACGATGCAACGAGATATCTCTTGCGTAACTCGAGAGAGAATGGCGAAAGCCCCGCAGGCAGTAATTTCTCCTGTTGGCGTCAATTAATCAAACACTCAGTTTCTGCATGGTCAGAAATACATATACTCATTACTGAAAAAAAGCGTACAAATCAACAGGTGCGCTCCTTTGCTGATCTTTCATAACCTTGCTACAGTGCGACCAGCGCCAACACGAACAAGCATGGTCCGTTCGAGGTTTCCATATAAAGTTAGCGCCTAAAACAAATATCGGTAGCGTAATTTCCGCGATAAGCGAAACTCTCCTTTAAAAAATGAAAAACTAATAGTTATATTTGGCTAAAAAAAAATTCTGCAATACCGCAACGTGAATTATGCCGAAACTCAATTTGGTTATCAAAGCATGGTATTTTCTTTAACCCCCTAATCCCATAAGTTCTTTCCGTTTGTCCGTCCGTGCATTGACGTCAGGTGACTTCAGGCCACGTTATATTACGTCACAAGACGTGGTCACGTGACCTGACGTCATGGGCGGTGTCGCGTGTTAACACGTGACAGCACGACTAGACATCAAGACGTCAATTTCCTCGTTACGTATAGCGGAAATACACATCATGTAACGTAAATTTGCCTCGCATAAAGCCACGCGATCTGATGCCACGCGATGGCAGGGCACGTAAACCGCGACGTCACGTAACGTCATCACGTAGCGTGACGTCACGAAGCGTGAAGAGAAACAAAAGACAAACCCAAATCTCCAAACACAGCTACACTCTAAAAAAGCCCGTGCGTATGTTTTCCCGCATAACACTCGGAGAGCCAATCACCGCCACTCACGGAAGCAGCTCAGCGAATGACGATGCCGAAACATATGTTTAGACCAAAAAACGCAGTCTGCGTTGTGACATTAAGCAATGTAAAACGTCACGCTTGCATTGCTTGGTACGTGTCACACCTCAGATTGCAATTTTTGGTCTAAACATATGTTTCGGCATCGTCATTCGCTGAACTGCCTCCATAAGTTGTGGGGATAGGCTCTTCGAGTGTTGTGCGGGAAAGTAGACGCACGGGTGTTTTTAGAGTGTAGGTGACTGGTGAGCGACCGAAAAATCCGCCTGGTCTGGTTAACTAAACGGTTAACAGCTAACCGGACCAGGCGGATTTTTTGGGTGGCTTACCAGTCACCTAGCTGTGTTTGGAGATTTGTGTTTGTCCTTTGTCCCTCTTGTTCCCCGTCTCCAGGGATTATTTTCGTCATTCTTGTCCACCTCGCTTGCACCTTTGCATTTAATTGCATTATAAGAATAAATTTTAAAAAAGGCAACTGAAGTTGTTTTATCTATCTTGCATCTTTTGTGTTTTCCTTTCTGTTCGTCGCAGGAATAAACTTCAGTTTCCCATCAGCCCCATCAGCGTTGTGTTCGTTCAGTTCTCGTTCTTGTTTTGTTTTGTTTTTTTCGCGCTGTTCCCAAGTTTTCATTACGCACCAACTAGCCCGACTTCACGCCTTGTATTTCTAACGTTTCTCACAATTTCTTTTTTTCTAAAAAAAAATCTTAATCTATGTAGTAAGAGCAATTTTTGTTCCAATTGGAATTTTTGTAGGGAAAACTTGGCAATAAAACGACTATCAGTCACGTAGCTATAAACAGAGGCTATTTCGTGATATTTGCATTACTTTTTTTTTCCTTCGATCTTTCCCTGTCGATTCCAGCTTAAGCTGGTATCTAGAGAAAATAATCGTTGTTTTGCCTCTGTTGTCTTTTCAGAAAGGCCATCAAGTGGACCCCTTTCTGCCCCAATCGACCGATCTCACTAAGCGTTCGGCGCATGTGTGACGTCGCCGTAACTTTCGTTCAGAGGAGGCAGACGGCAGTGCACGAGAGGGCTCATGCCGTCTCGGGCTCTGCACGCGAAGAGCTCCAGCAAAGTTGTCGTCGCACCTGCAAAAAGACTAAAGTTCCCTCGATACGCTGCGGCAGTGGTGCCGTAGTCAAAATGGCAGGTGAGAATGGTCTACTCTGAATAGACCGATTTCACCAGCCAGTTTGGTTGCGCCACCGCCGCCGCAATGCATCGAGGGAACTTTAGTCATTTTGCAGGTGCGACGACAACTTTGCTGGAGCTCTGCGCGTGTCGAGCCCGAGGCTGCACGAGCCCTCTCGGGCACTGGCGCCTGCCTCCTGTGAACTAAAGTTGTGGCGGCTTCCCGCACGCGCACAACGCTTAGTGACTTTACTGCAAGTCAGCTATGATCGATTGATTGATTGATTGGTTGATTGATTGATTGATTGATTGATTGATTGATTGATTGTCTGATTGATTGATTGATTGATTGATTGATTGATTGATTGATTGATTGATTGATTGATTGATTGATTGATTGATTGATTGATTGATTGTGTTACTCAAAATAAGGGTGCTTAAAGCATCTAGCTATAGTCTCCTAACGCCTTCTTTGCACCCTTAAAGGGGCACCCAAGTGGATTCTGAGATCGTCTATTTATTGTCATAACTGTCATAACATATGGGCTCTAAGCATCCTAATAATCCTAAAATTACATTCAAGGGCGACCGATTTCCCTATTAAACATCCAATCAAAGATCGGTGTTCTGCGCCGTGGCGCAGGACGCCAGAGGCGCTGTCGGATGGGCAGGGAAGGGCGTGCGCCAGCCAATCACGAGTCACAGAATCCCGGCGGACTGATTTTGAAATGTGCGCGTATTCGGCGGACTGATTTTTCGAATGTGCCTATTCGACGGACTCATTTTAAAACGTTCATCGAATGCGGTGCCGTCGAATGGAAATTCTTCGGCGGACGGCAGGTACGACGCCGCTCCTACGCGCGACGCCGGCGCTTCGAACGCGCCGCAGACGTATACGACGGCATTCCACGGCGCTGCGAAGCGTCTTCGGCATCGACACCGGACTCCGGATGCAGAAGAGAAGACGCACCCGGTGACGGATCCCAGCGGCTGGGCAACACAGACTCATAGGTGATACGCTCTTTATTGTAAAACTTACATGTATAGTTTAGGCCGGTTTTCTTTTTTAAGGTGCCACTGTGGTTGCTGCATGCCGATGGAGGCCGTCGCCAAGTGTGTCTGCCGCCGGGAGTACCTTGCCGCCGTACACGCAAGCAACAAGGCCGGTGAGCTGCGTGACAAACCCACTTGGATTTCTACTCGCTGTGCCTCAGCCCGGGTGTGCTACAACTCGCGTTACATAATATACGCCAGTATGGGCATAAGAAAATGCGGGGCGACAAGGAACAAGTGAGTACAACTTACCGATCGCGAAACTTACGATCGGCGTTGACACCGTTCCGATCATCGGCACCCGTTTTTCTTGCCGCGCGTACTCCCGCGATACCTTTCAGTAGTAAACACTCTTAGCGATCTATTGCTTTTTTTTTAATGTTCGCTTCACGTGACTTTTTTTTCCTTTTTTTTCTTGTTTGCCGTGCGTTTTTGTTTTTTGCCCATGCCTTCCAAGCTGCGAGCCGAGGATGAGGAGGACTCCAGCGACACGGAGTCAGAGTTGGGCTCCGGTCCGTCGTCGGCTGAGATCCTGGCCCTCGTGGATTGTATGTCCACCGCCCTCGAGTCGGTGACGGAGCATTTAGCAGCCGTCACGGGCGGGACCGGCGGCCAGCGGCAGCACGAGCCCAACGGGGCTCGACGACCGCAAGTCCGTCGCCGACTTCCTGGCGGAGCTGGACATTCTATTTCCATCTCTCGAGGCGTTCCGCCGCAGCTTCCGAGAGAAATTCCTGGCACCGGGGTACGAGTTCCGAGTCCAGCGGGAAATCGAGCGTCGCACACAGCAACCAAAAGAATGCCTTGTTGGAGTATATTCGGGTCAAGCAGGAACTGTTCAACCGAGCAGTGCAAGCTGCTCCTGAGTCGGAAAGGGTTGCTCGCATTGTTCGTCAGTCACCCCCGTTACAACATGTATCTTCATGGGTCCAACTACGACACCATTGAAGACCTCGGGTAGGAAACCATCCTGGCTTGCGTGGACTACAGGCTTCCCGCCCCCAGCTGCGGAAGCCTCCGAGCCGTCCTGTGCGTGGCTGCCCCCCACACGCGTCGACGTCAGAAGTTTGCCGAGAATGGGCTGTTTCTGAAATATTTGCGACGGCAACTTCCGTTCCTCGAGACGCCTCGAAATGCCTGCTGCAGACGACAAACGCATTACGAACGCACACAGAATGACTGGAGTAAGCCGTCTGCAAGTTTGAATTGTTTGAACGATGATTTTTTGATTTTGTAATTATTTGGAACATGGCAGGCCTGAGAAAACTAATCACATTTTTAACGAATTGTACTTCTGTGCGATACGGGATACTGTCTGACGAAAATCATTACACGCGTGGAGATCTGCTAGAAATACAGCGAGAAAAACATCTGTTAGAAACAAGGTATCAAAACAGCGTCGGGTTCTCTTTCTAATTTTCTAGTTCACGTGCGTTGTACTGAAGGGGCAATTATTTTGACTCCAACATAAGCGGTTCGAGACCCGAAACTTCGTTTTTCAGGCTCGCAATATCGGTGCGTGTTTTGCACCTGCCTTGTAATCATCAGACTGAAGGAAAAAAATCGTACGGATTCTTCAGTTTTATAAAACGAAAGACCCCTGAGCGCGCATTACTGCCAAGGAGCGCTTCTCCGTGCCTCTAGAAGATCGAGTCTACCCTTACCCCGAGTGTAAAAGATGAGGAGGTCAGAATGACCTTGCCCAATCAGTCTCTCCCTAGCTCACTAACGACCATTCTTGGTTATATGTAGGGTTTGGATTTTTCGGTTTAAACCGATAAAAACCGAGAAACCTACGCCGATTCCATTTTCGGAAATTCGGTTTTAACCGAAAAAGGTCAGTTTTAAGGTTCGGCATTTTCGATTTAAACCGATAAAAACCGATAAAGGTACGTCGAATTCATTTTCTAAAATTCAGTTTTAACCGGAAAAGGTCACTTTGACCTTCCGCAGAGCCGTGGCGGCGACAAAGTGGAACGACAGTGTCTATCGAAACGTGTCCGAATGTATGGAATACATGGGTGCCATCATGACGTTTTGTTTTAATGTGCGCATCATCGATCTGAACGTGAAGTCCGAAATGCCTCATGACTTCGCCATATACGTGCGTGTTTTCAAACTCGTTGTAAGGAAGACTGACTTGATGCAGGCTCTGCATGTTGTGTTGTGCTTCAAAACGTCGCACCGTGTCTCCTTAGGCGCTCACAATCGGTTGATTGGCCGATTTTGGCGCAGACAGCGCTTCATCTCCTCAGCCTGCCAGTGTCCAGTGTTAGCGTTGAGAGGGCATTCTCGAAGCTCAGTGTCATATTAACAGGAAAGAAAGAGTGCGGATCCACGAAGAGAACCTGGGAAAGTACAAGTGTGTGTGTACTATAATAAGATCACATAATCCTGATATACAGAAGGTGGAGTTCCATGATTTTGAGCGTATATAGACTTCATATCTGACTTATTTGTACTTGTGTTTTTTTCTTGTTTCTTTTACAGTTGCACACATTTGCCAAATGAAGTGTCCATTTCTTTTTCAGTGTATCTGTGCCGTTATTCTTTGAGTAATCACAAATATCAGAGTTACAAGGACAATCTGATCCGGTGTCCGTTGATGTTTATCTTATATTCACCGAAAAAAGCCGATAAACTTTCGTGGGCAAAAATATACGCCGAAAAAAAACGAAAATTGAATTTTAAAATAAACACTGATAAAAGTACGCCGAACTCGAACCGAAGTACCGAAAAATCCGAACCCTAGTTATATGTTTCGGATGCCGAGTGTAATAACAGCCGCCGCTCTCGGCTCCCGAGAGCGGCGGCTGTCACGCCGCCACATCGTCGCGCTGCTGCCGCCGTCGACCTAATCCTTTCTTTTAAGGCAAAAGCCTTCCTTGTTCCATTGAGCAAAAAATCTGAGTAAATGGCCAAAAACGCGACTGCGTGGCACGCGCCGCTCAATGGGCGACCCTACTTGTCCTATTACCTTGGCGTCGTCCTTGCGGTCGTCCTAGAAGGCGTCCTAGACCTTTAGGACGACCTCACTTGTCACATTACGTGAAAAACAAGCGGCGTCGGCGTTGTTGTGGCCGAAAGATGGCCATAAAAATACGTCATCAAGCGTCATCATAACGTCATCAGCGTGATGTCACTGCTGGAGCGCTGTGTGCAAAAGGTGCGCTTCGGACTTTATCTCCGCTCGTTGTGCGCTTCGTGCGATGGAGTGTGAGGCGACCGCGTCTACATCCGAGGGCCTCGACATCGGCAGCAGCGTCTACATCTACGGCGGCTGCTGCAGGCAAACGTGGCCGCCCACGCAAATACGCCACAGCCTTCTTAAGTGTCCTCCTCTAGTCGTCGTTCTCGACGTCCTTCTAGACGTCGTCCTCTAGGCGCCGTTTTCTATGTCGTCCTTGAGGTAATCCTAGAGGTCATCCTAGAGGTCGTCCTAGAAGTCGTCCCAGACGTTCTTCTTGACGTCATCCTAAAGATGGTCCTAGACGTCGTCCTAGTCGTTGCCTTAACCTTCATCCTTGACTGGCTTTCGCCTTCCTACACGTTCGCAGTCTTAAGTGTACTCGTGCAATTTTGTTTCTAGTCACAAGTTCGCCGATTAAATCTTTATTTTCTGTTTTACTCTTGTCAATCCATTTTCACCTGCGACAATTTATATTTGTTAAGTACAGTTCGTTTGATCACAAAGATGTGCACTGAAGCAGCTGTGCCGTAAGAAATCCTTGAAACGTGTGCTGACTTGCACTTCAACCTTGATGCACTTCATCTCATCGTCGTACAGGATTCGGTCAATTCGGCTTCACAGTGTTTCCACCTTCTCAAACATTGCGAAAGCGAGCTCCACGGAAAAGCGTTCGCGCACCTCGAGCGTCGATCAAAGCTGTGCACGGGCACTTTTCGCTTCCGAAAATCCCACATAAAGTTGAACCCGAGAATAGAAGCTTCGTCGATCGTCACCAACCTCATTCAACGCGGTCGCGTACTCCCTCAGAAAGGACCACTGAACCCGCGAAGCCATTGTGTCGTATCGGCAGCAAGGCGAAATCGGTTGTGAAACTTTAGTACTGGCTTTTGTCATCGCTTTATGGTGCTGAGACCACAGAAAAAGTCTTTATGATTAGATACTGGGAAGACACAATGCTTACAGAAAATTACTAACTTTTTTATCCGACAATTTCTAAGCTCACGTCGAGCCCCTATGCATGTGTCCACTACAACGGCCCTAGCAACGGTTTGTTTGGAGCGGTGCGCCATATTGTGACGTCATCACTTATTGGGTCAATTTGGCCCGAGACACAATGCGTCTCTTGACGCGTTGGCGGGACACGACTTCCAGCCGAACCTTGACGCTGCGCTCGAGTCGAATTTGTGTCTGCGCTCGATTTGATTGTGATGACGTCAAAATTCGAATGCACAGGCTTTGATTGTTTTAGGTGGGTTTATTCAGACCGATTCTCTAGACGGCAAGAAAATCTTGCAGTTATCCGGCAAAACCGATCTCGCCCGCGTCCAATGTCAGGGTATACGGCGAGTGCCACCATTCGCTTGGCACGAATGTAGCACAAACGGCACATTGATACTTTAGACCCATGTTGTTGTAAAAAAAACTATCTCCAAACCAGCCATCTAAAAACATGCTTTTCGTGCGAAGGCTCGTCAAATCATGAGGCGCTGGAGAAATGCAGTATTCTGCGTTAAGTCCTTATTTCGAACGCTTTGTTCGCACTCGCACGAAGCGCGGTCGCTTGTTTACATGGCGTCTTTGCCGGCCGGGTCAGTTCGCATTTCTCGCCGCTTCCAAGATGGCGGACGTAGTTCTCGGCGCTTCTACTAGATGTTAGGGCAACTATAGGCAAGGGGGGCAGGCAAGCTGGTGTTTCGTTTCGGCCTTTGAGCTGGTTAGAGGTGGCTCGCTTTGTGTTGGTTGGTGGCTGATTGTGGTGCTATATAGGGAGGCGGAATAAACGAACCTGGTAGCTGAGTTTGAGACGTCGTCCTGTCCTTTTCTGTTCCTCTGACTTATTTGTTCACTTCTTCCCCAGTCTCAGGTCATTCAACATAGTTTACTAGATGGTGCTCTACATTTCGTAGGCTTACAGGCACGTAGCCAGAGGGAGGGGGGGCATGGGGGGCCCGGGCCCCATGCCTCCCCCCCTTCCCCGAAATCTTTCATTTTGCTGGGGCCTCCTCTCCCCCTCCCCCCCCCCCCCCTACAGCTTTTTGTCATAAGCGAAGCCCCCCCCCCCCCCCCCCCCAAAACAATTTTTTTAATCCTGGCTACGTGTCTGAAAGGTTATATGGGTGGAAACGATACAAATATTAAAAGCGAACGATAGTGATTTGTCCTCCCACCGAATGGGGTGAAACGAAGCTTTACTTTTGAAACACTAATATTAAGTAACAAATACTGTTGCGTTTTTACAAGTCTATATTGTCACATTTGCAGTCACCTGGAAAATGTAACTAAGTTACTCTTCAGTTACTTTTAAGGCGGGACACTACCCAAAAAAGTAAACTTCTGTACCGCTGGCTTGATCTCTGATCAAATATGCAGTGGAAGTTTATATGAATGGCAAGCCCATCCCTGCCAAATTTCATTGTCCTATGTCAATTCTAAAACTTGTTACGAATGTTACAATATGGAAGTAAGTGTGTTCGCTTAGAAAAACTATCGTTTTAAAATGAAATAAAAATATGTGATTTTTTTGTGTAATATAGTCATAGGAATACCCATAGAACATACCCAGCTAGTTATTTTGCTATATTGCATTGTTTTTCATAAGTATAACTCCATAAGAAGATTACTTTTTTTTCATGTCTGCACGTTTTTAAAAATGTAGTTTTTTTAGCATAAAAGAATGTTAAAGTAGAAAAACTAACCAGCCAGGCATGTTCCTCACAAAATTGTATCCCAGAAAACCACCTAAGAATAATTCTCTATTGTGTAATAGGAAAACTATAGTTTTCCTAAAGTGAAATTTATGCCGAAAAGTGGAACGGAGAAAAAGGCATTCAAAGTGCTCCAACCCTTACCTTTTCTCTAGCATCGGTGGACCGAAAATAATTTATAATAAATTAACTATGCAGTGTAAACTAATGAAACTTTCTGGGAATACTCTCTAGATGTTGGTGGATGTAAATATGGCATTTTTTCAAAATCAACGTTTTTTGCAGAAATTGTTTTTTTCTGGGTAGTGCCCCCCTTAACGTGTTGCACAACCTCGATATGTGCTGCATTAATAATAAATAGTAATGGTATACACACAGTCACGATAATAACGTTCTCTACCGGCTAACTCAGCATCAATTACTTGATGTTTCCTTTGACCGCGACGAAGGTCTCGCCCGTGACAACCCCTTTAGAAGCATTCATGTTTCACCAGTTAATCGGTAAAGGAATTAGTCGGCGATTAATTCGTTCATTCCTAAATCTGTATGTTAGCCGATTTATTTTCCCAGACCCTGAACCGCACTTCTTTTTTTTCTTTTTTTTTTTTCTTTGAGGGAAAGCATTTTGCGGAATGCTGCCTACTCGAGCTCTGAGAGAACTGGCGTCCCACAGACAAATGTCCCGCTTGTGCTGTCAACACTTCACGGCGGAGAGCTGTACGGATGTAGATGCGGCCCTTGTGCAACTCGACTTCGAGGGCGACGTATATACGCCAAGCACGTCGAGCCCCGGCTACCACCCTCTCCAAAGAGCCCGTACTGACGAAGACGAAAAAGAACTCAATTTTCGCCCCAAATTCGTGAAATGCGTGTGACAGGACCATGCCTCCCAGCAAGAAATGCCGCAGACTCATCGCTCTCGTCCTGCACTCGATCAATGAGAGTAAACGAAATGCACTTGGAGCTCCAATGCAAATCAGCCGCTCGCCACTAAACAAACAAAACAACCTCGCTGTGTTTAGGGACCATCACTCGCATAATCCGTCGGCCCTTGGCACGCGCGGAACTATGCTCTCGTTGAGTGTGTCTTTTTTCTTTTTTTCTTTCTCTTAGTTTTTGTCTAATAATCTCAGTTTCGAAAGCCTGCCAGTAGTTGGTCTGGACGTGTCAATCACGCGACAAGTAAAGCACTTCGCCGAAAACGCCGGCGGACGGTGGGCGAAAGTTGGATGGACGAAATCAACTTCTAAGGCCGCTTGGTGCATGGCTTGCGAATATGTAAGTCTTTCGACAGATTGCTGTTCGAGTCTGACGTTGAAGAGTTTCAGAAAATCGTTGTTTGTAAAACCGACGCGCTTGAGCAGCGGCCTGCATGGTGCGTTTGACAAAAAATGACTGTCGTAAAAACGCGCCCTCTTCGATCATAAAAGCTCGATTCCGCTCGCAGAGAAAGGTTAAAGAAAATATGAGTGAAATGAACAGCGCCCGTATTATTTCGAACGACAGGAACGCACGTTTTTCGGAAAGTTAAGAACACCGTTTCAGCGATCGAAACGGGTACGTATTTAAGGCAGTCATTTGGGCAACACACCGGCTGCAACTTGATCCCGTCAAGGCTGCAGGTTCTCATATTCGCTTTTGAGTATGATCGACTACTTTGCCTTGGAACAGTTACGATATGCGTATATTTTACGTATTATTATTTCATCATGAAATAATTCGGACAATGTTATAAACGACCTTTTCCTGTAGACAACGTGTGGATTTCAGGAAATTCGGTGGCCGACTGTGTTAGCGCACCGCGGCTCCCGATCACGTGGAGCGAAAGTTCGCGCTATGGAACCCAGAGGTCCTGGGTTCAAATCCCAAGCCCTGCCCGTTTCCATTCGGACGAGTGTGTCACCGACGTGCGGTCGTGCATCACGTGATGCACGTTACCGACTGCCAGCGCTAGCAAGCATTATAGGGCGTATTCACTTGCCGCCATATTTGAGGTCACTGCTTAGAGCGCATGATTGATTGAAACGTTTTATTGCTACGGACACGCCTCTGGCTTGTGGGCCTCATGTGGCGTGGGGAAGGGAAAAAAGAGGTAGCGATGACGATGCTCAGAACGAGCTCACATTAATAGGTTGCCAAGACCGGCAATGCTTGATGGTGCGTGGTCGCACGTTGCAAAATAATTGTGGAAGCTAGCCATCAGCACGTGCTCAGCATTCGCGCTACACAGATATGGCCGCCAGTGAATACACCCTATACTGCACTGGCTAGATTTCTTATCTACGGCGTAATTACCTGTGTCACCGAACCATTTGGTTTGGTTTTATTTTTAGCGCGTAGATTTGATCTCGTAAATACTTCAAAACCTTCAGTCGAGTTATATGTATAGATCGCAAGTGTTCCAGAACTTCCTTATAGATGGTGCCGGTGTGTCAGCGTCTTCTCTCGTCGTAACCGGTTACAAGCGGTGGCAGCGCAGTCGATCACGCCCAAACGCAAACGTGGAAACAAGCCTTCAGGGTTCCAAAAACGTTCCCTAAAACTCTATCCATTATTTTTAATGCGGAAGCATTAACTGTCCCATGGAGCGAGCTGACGTCATCAGTTTGAAGCGCGAAAACTGCACCTAGTTTCCCCGATCCCAAAGGAGCGAAGTAAAGCTGATGGATTTCGTCTTCGGTTCCATTGGCTGGCGCGCGTCGACGGGGCTCCCATTGGCCGCTGCGCTCGTCAGTTTCCACGACCGCTCACCCCATGGCGCTGCGTGTCCATCATCGCGTCGTTAACACGGAGCATCCGAGGTCAGCGTGCCCAGGGGGCACGCGCGCTGACCGGCGACGAAAAGTACGCAGCAGACAAAAAAAGGAAGCGGACGAGCGGCTTGCATGCTTTCGCATTCACAACTCATAAGAAGTGCTTAGGTGTACCTAGAGTTTTTTCTCTGTGCCATGACGCTAACCAGTGTGTTAGCGCAGCACAGCGAGCGCGTGGAGCGATAGGTCTCGCTGCAGAAACCGAGACCCTGGGTTCAATCCCCACCCCTGTCTGTTTCGATCTGGATGAACATAGTGCGGTAAATGTGTGTTAAAGACGCAGGCTATAGCCAGAATACTGCACTGGCTAAATTTCTCATTTACAGGTTTTCCCGCTCATTTGAATCCAAACGACGGTCCATTTAATCTGAGTGCCATCCAATTTAATTCAAGCGCCATCCAGTTTAATCCCAGTGCTGCCTCAATTTAGTCCCGGCGTCAGTGAATTTAATCCACAATATTTACATGTGCTTATTTGTCTTTGGTGGTCGCGTTTCGCTCACACTTTTGATAACTGGAGTAATTGTTTGTAGAATTAGATTTTGCTTGGGACAACTGATATTTTGATTACTTATTTGATTACTTGGAGTTACTAGTCGCATGATTGACGTAGCTTAATTGACATGTTGATAACTATTTTGGTAACCTCGAGTTCTTAGTGGCGCACTCGACTTTAATTTAGCTGAATTGACGTTTTGTTTACTCTTTCTTATTAGTTCGACTTATTACTGATACAATTCAGATGATAAAAGTGCAATTGCAGTTTGTGATTACTCTTTTGATTACTTCGCTCCATTATTGACACTTCTGACTTTAAAGCTGAATGGACGTTACGGCTTGCAATTCTAATTACTTCGACCCATTCATAACACGAATTATAAGAAAAGTTCCACAAGCATTTTGGATTACTCCCTCGATTACTTCGATGAATTATTGACAAAAATATAACTTGGTAGAAGCTCATTTGACCTTCTGATTACTTATTTATTGGTTATACAGGTATCACTGACACAAATAACTTTATAGAAGCAAAATGTTTATTACCAGTCGATTACTTTGAAATATAATTGACAAATGCGACTACATAAAAGTTCAGTTAAGATTTGGATCACTACTTTGATTACTCCATGTTACTAGTCACCCAATATTGACTTTAAATTAACTCAATTAACTTAGTGGTTATTTTTGTTTTCCCGATTATTAGTCACACAACTGAGTTTATATCAACCTTATTGACATCTTGATTACTATGAGTAACTAGTAACCTATTTGACTTTTTTTGTCTAGCTAACATAATCTTCACTCTCATTATTACTTTGCGTTTTTGTACAATCCAGCGCTTTATACTCAGCTCAGTTATCATATTGATCAATCTTTTCATTACTTCAACTTACTATTGACCTAATGAAGTTGGATTCGGCCTAATTGACATCACAATTACTCTTAACATTAATTTGAACAAATTATAGACTGACCGATTTATTATAACCACGAGTAGCATTATAATTACTCTTTTGGTTACTTCGAGTTACTATTGACCCAATGTACGTTAATTCGCCCTAATTGACATCTTGATGACTTAATCGCTTTGAGCTAATATTCAACCAATTGATTTGTTATAAGCTTAATTCATGTGATGATTAGTATAATTACTTCGAGTTACTATTAACTCAATAGACTTTGTGTCAGCTAATTGACATTGCGGTGCTTCTGTGATTACTTCGAGTTATTATACAGATTGTTGATATATGATTAGCTAAATGCACAATATTATTACTCGTTTGACTACTTCGAGTTACTTTTGACCCACACATTTTAATACGGCCTAATTAACGTTATGATGACTCTTGATTACTTTGAAGTAATATTCAGCCAAATTAATATTGATTATGAGCTCAATTGACATTATGCTTACTCTGTTTTTTACTTTAAGTTACCATTGGCCCAATTAACTTTCATTTGGCCTAATTGACAATTTGGGGACTCTCTTGATTACTTCGAGTTACTTTACCACCAGTTCATCTATTATAAGCTCAATCCACACTATTATTACTCTTTTGATTTACTTCGAGTTAGCCATGTGCACGAGCGTCCGCACACCACTGTTTTGGCCACGAGACGCATCGTTCGTCATCGTCTCGTCGACTCTACTCGTCCGGAGACTGCCAACCGCAGCAGACTGGCGTGAACAAAGCAATACGTGCTCGGATGCTGCCATTGCTGCTGCGCCATATACACAAGTCAAAAACGCCACTAATAATCCGTAATTGTTTTTTGTAACGTACGCATTTTATTCTGATTAGAGACCAGAAATTGCTAAACGAATAAATTAATTTCGTTGCTATTTTACGATATTGTTTAACAAATTACATTATCGGTTGCTTTCGTCTATAATATTAGTCACCTTTTCGGTCTCCTTTAAAGGGCGAATATCGCCATCGGGAACTTGCAGATCCCGCCTCTACAAATTTGATAAACGAAAGAACACGACAATATTGTAAATCCCTCTGTAACAGTTCGGTGGTTGTCAGTGTTGGTACTCGCTCCTTGTCGCTGACAAAAAAATTAACACCGAAAATTCAAACTAACGCAAAAGTAACGTTAGTTAGATTTAGGAAAGCAACGGTAATTCCATTTCGTTACGCCATGCGGACGTTAACGAATCTCGGTAACGCGATAACTTTTGACGGACTAACAAGATGGAGCTAACAGATGCCATTTTCTGTTAGAAAGCACAACACCGCTGACTGTGTCGGCTCCCATGCCGCAATGCAAGCCGTATAGTCTCGCTCTGCCGATGAAGGTTTTCAGCAGAGCGGTTCAGTTCTCCAATACATTGCATGCACGTGACGTAATGTCGAGAAAAGCACGTCCGAAAGAGGTGACACAAACATGCTTCGGAAGGTACACGTGCTCAGCAGCATGGCCAACAATACAACGGCCGCTAATGCAACGTCATGCGCTTTAGCCATGCCCGATTTTAACTACTGCGTTTTCTTTCGTCAGCAATAGCAATTTTTCTTCAGCTTAGGGACCGCCTCTTTGCTGACGAAACTTGTGCAGGCAGGACTTACACGGACGATCAGCGTGAACGTGTCTCAATTCGATGCTCCCGTAGGCTATGTTCCCATTCATTCGCCGAGAGCCTTCGGGCGGCTCTGAGACAAGTATTGAAAGCTGTTGTTTGGCAGATACCTCGGTCTCCACGGTTCGAAAGCCACACGTACCAGCTGAAAGTTCGAAACAAGAAAAGTCAAAACAGGCGGTTAAAGTTGTGTTGTTAGGTCCTCCCGGTGGTGTGGGAGGCATGGTTCCGTACTCCGATGGGCTGGAGCGTGGTGGCACAGGACGTCGCTGGAGTGACGGGTCGAGCACTCACTGCTTGAATGGGAACTATGTGCAGCTTATTTACACTCTAGTTACATGTCCCAACTTGGGAGACCATCCTGCCTCAGTCCCACAAAGTCTCGACACTCGACCCCCGTCCCCAATTTCTCTCAATCAAATCCAAAGTCCGGAATCTTCCCAAGATCCCTCACCTCGCACTCCTCTCTTGGCGGGCCCGGCGGGGAACCGTCCTTTCCCCCTCCAGGAACCGACCAATCTCTTCAAATTCCACCACTCACACGTGTTACACGGTTCTCCAATGGTCAGGCGAGCTGTCATTCTGCGCCCAACCGCCAAACCCAAATTCCTCGTAGAGTCGTTTCTCGCAATTTTCCCAGACTGGCTGGCGCCAACAGCTAAATTATTACCCGGGCAAACGAGCAATGTACACTAAGCGGCAAACCCTCTACACACAGGCACACTCGGTGTAACATCCACAAGCCGCTCCAAGAACGGGCCGTCCCAGGGATCGTCCGAGGCCAGACTCTGGAGACGAGTTCTAAACGACCGCGGGGGACCCGCTCCCACCTCTCGGCCGCTCTGCCCCCACAAACGCTCCCTCAAAACGCCCGACCCCAACATGAAAGATAAACAAACCAATGCCGACGCAACTCTGGATGGGTTCAAACAAAGAAAACACCTTAATTAATAAGCATGATTTCCATATACTTAACTGGCGTATTACAATTCCGCTTCAACTGCGGCAAATTAGGACTCACGAGCGAACTCCATTAAGGACTTTGCCAACCAGTGCACGCCGGGTGGTATGCGCAAAGTCGCGGCCGCGAGTTGATTCGTCGATAATTTAAGGGTTTGTTCCGAAGGCGCTTTGAATTGCCTGAAACTTTCGTTAATTAAGACCACCATTACAGTCCTCCTTTCCTTTCTTCTGTTTCTTTTTACAGCGGAGCTGTTAAGGGCTGGGTTCCCCAGGATCGTGTCCGTGTATGTCGACACAAACCTTCCTGGACAGCTACCGCCATCTATAAGCGACGGCGGCAAGCACACAACCAGTATGGTTTCCGCCGTCGCTCCTAGATGGCGGCAATTACCTGTCCAGCTATAATAGAAGAATGGATAGTTGGGCGCGTTGGTGGGAATTCATCGTAGGAAACAGCGCGAAAAACAGACGACGACGAAGAAGAAGCACAGAGTTAGAGTGCCTTCATACACACGCGCGCTTAGACATGTAGGCACCCTACACAGAGTGTGTTGAGTACAGCTCCGCTGGTCTTCCTTCTTCACAAAAGTGGAAAGGCTGAACGTTTTTTTTTCGTCTTTCCATGGGAAGGAGACAAACTAATACTAGGTAATAAATAAATATATGAAATCGTTGGAAAAACCTTGGCTAGAAAAACTGTCTTAAGAAGAAAAAGGCGAATGCTATTCAGAATTCGATATCCATCTTTTGCATATTTGTGGCTACCTACGTTCTCGTGGCCGAACTCCACTTGGTGTGTTTTAATGTATTTTATATTTGTTTTGTGAGTTTATCTTGAGCTCCTACACTGAGTTCGCAGCATGATAAACCTGGGGGTATAAATAACGGCGCCATGTTTACAGGGGCGAGTGTACGTTGCCATCGCTGTGAGCAATAAAGATTACAAGCTTTTTTCTTCTTTTTTTTGTTTTACAACTGTCGTAACAAGTTTTTACCGCCCTCAACAACTTCAAAATAAAAATATAAAAGCGAAGTTGAATGAGAAAAGACTAGGTACATATGACGTTTTTTGCGTACATTTATGTTTATATGTTTCAAGTTTGTTTTCAACTAGGCTATTTATATTGGTTTTTATTTGTTAGTAATCTACGATACACTATTTCCGTTGTAGGCAGCTGTTCTTAGTTAAAAATATCAACGAGAGTGAAGAGATATCGACTTAGTACTTGGTGAGTATTTTATCGATTGTACTTTCTTTTCGTTTTGTTGTTTGTTGTTGCAATATTTTGATTGTGATGATGCACATGTGAGAGGAAATTATACGCTGGGCATCGTCCAACTGAAATCTTTATGTTCTCGCAGTTAAACTCACTTTTTGCCGTAATCGTCACCAACTTTCCGGGACTTTACGTAGAATAAAAAGTTTACGATGAAATATCAAGTTTCAAATTAATTTGCGTTCTATAATACGCAGGCAATCGGAGCCCTCGGCAACATTGCGATCTTCTGCCAAGAAAAGCAGAAATTGACATTTTTGTCAATGTAACTATAAAGTTCAATGCAAAAAAAAAGAATATCGGAGTGCGGTGGTATAAACAATATACGCTTCCAAAAGTTTAATTACTAGTGCTTATTGATATTTTATGACTGTCACCTAATATATTCCCGGGGAACATTACGACGCTTGGTGTTGTTCAGTTGAAAATTATCTTCTTAGTGTACGCGCCGAGGCGTTCATATACGTCCAATGTAAACGATCGCTCTTTAAATACTGCATTCCACACATTATAGGACTTCGGAGATAAAGGACGCAGCCATTTTGTTTCCCCTCTTGAGACGCTGCATCTTTATGCAGGACATCACTCTTTCCGTGCGGCTCCTACAGGCCAAGGCGCCGTTTACAAACAAGCCGCGCGCTTGCGCACACCAGCTGTGGAGCACCGCGCATGCGCAGAAACCACATTCGTGCCAGTTGGCAGCTCTGCGCATGCGCCGTGGCGACAGCAGCGCCACCGTAGCGGTGTGAAGTCGGAGCTGCGTGTTGGTATAAGGGCGCACAAAGCGAACATGGCGCTGCCATTGAGGAAAGAAAAATCGTCCTCGCTCGTTATTTCTTTCCGCTACTCTATCTCTTCCCTATACACGGGTAATGGTTATCAGTTATTGCTATATTGCCAGCAATCGTCGTAAGCTGAAGTGGTGTTTGTTGTCGAGACGGCCAAGTTTTCCTTCCGACGTGATTTCCCGTCACGCGTACAATCGTACGCGCTTTGTGACAGGAAGGAGCAGCCATTGAGAGAAAAAATAGACATTATCTACACCAGGAAGGGAACAAAAAAGTAAAAGGAGAGACGATATTAAGGCGCTAAACTGCAGTGAACTATATGTACACTAAAGATCAGACTATTAAAACGAATGATCGGTTGTCTATTCAGAGACAGTACGGCGATGGAGCCATTCACGTTGATCATCGACCCCCATGCAGCACGTGCAGGGGGGGGGGGAGCCGCCCCCCCGATCTTCCATTTGCTGGGACTCCCTCCCCTCCCCTATACAGCATTTTGTCAGGGCCCCCCCCCCTAAACAAAATTCCACTGCCTGCCTCATTGCTAAATCAAACGTGTAGCCCCTAACGACTAGCAATAGATGCATAAAGGCCTGAAAGTGGGTTATAAAAGGATTCACCGCAGTGGTTAATAAACTTATCTTCCTGCGGAAGGTCAACTTGAAGACACGCAACATTCACAAACTGTACGCGCTTGACATCATTTTTTGCCTCCTCTGGAGAAAGCAAAATACGCAGAAAATGTTTCCCGTCGATAGCAGGTCCCAGTCTTCGAGAGTGTGCTGTTAATTCATTATTAATATTGTTAGAGCAGCAGTTCCGTAAACATTTTCTCTGTTTTGAACGCAACAAAAGCAAATGGATGTCTAACAGAATCGATATGAATCAAACTGAAGCTTAGTTAGGTTAGTTTGGGTTAGGTTAGTGTTAGAGTTGGCTTAGATTTCGTTTAGGGCAAGGTTAAGTTAGGTTAGGTTAGGTAGTTAGGTTAGGTTAGGTTAGGTTAGGTTGGGTTAGAGTTAGGTTAGCGTTGAGGTTAGGTTAGAGTTGAGGATTAAGGTTAGGTTATCAGTTTCAGTTCAGCTTTAAACTGAAACTGATTGCGAGCAAGGTATAAGAACACCACCATAATCGAAACGCTTCTGTTCCCTCAAAAGTATCGGGCGCTCTTTGCGTCCAATGAAACGCGTCTATCAAAGACAGTGGCTCAAGACGTCAACAAGCAAGCACAGACAAAATGGCATTCTGACTATAAACAGGGGAGAAGATACGGGGAACGGCGCTTCGAAAAGCGGGCAGGTCCATGACGCATCCTCCAAATTGGAACTTGGGCGTGACAGCAAAGTACGCCGACATAAAAAGAAACGCGTTTTCTAAACACACGTGGTACCAAATAAACATATAAAGCATAGAAAGAACGACAGAGTCGTCACCTTTCTTTTACACGGGATCATGCAATTCGGAGGCAAGAAGAGGAAGACTCGGGCTGTTTTCGGCCGTCTAACTTCGGTTCAATGTCTTCAGCGTGTTCCCGTTCGCATCAAATTCGAAGAAGAAACAATAAAGGCGTCAAATAAAAAGAAAGGGAGAATGATAGTCAGAGAATACGAGCTTTCGCGATAACAAAAAGAAAAGAAAATATATACATAAATAACCAGAAAGGTAGGGGAGGGTGGGGAAGATCTCGGACAATGACTTCCAGGAACAGCTGTTGCAGACAGCGGGCGCGAGCAATCGTCAGAGCGAAAGAATGAGCGAAGAACAGTGCGATTCAATTTGGGAAAAGAATGAGAGAGACGGTAATAGATAACAAACAAAATCATAGGAAGAAGAAAAGAGAAAACGGAAACAAAGTGTCTTTCTTCTAGGAAAAGCGGTTGTGGAAATTGTTCGCACGAGCTGTACTTCCCTTCATTCTCTGAGCTCACAGTTCTGCGGGAACTACGGGTTCGCCGGTCGCGCACGTACAGTGCGCGACACTGTTAGTGCGAACATGACTCGGGCGCTATTTCGCATTTCCCTTCGAAAGCGTACTGGCGGGCATCAAAATGTACCACTCAGATTAGTACCCCAACTGATGACAGACCTGCTACATCCTGCCACATTTCGCCAACATGCTGATAAACTCGCTCCAACACTGCGCCGCAACGTTGTTTGTTTACATTAATTATTACTAAAAATATAATGGCCGAGGCCCTGCCATACAGCCGGATCGTTACGGTAGGCTTGTCCGAATTTTCAGAACCTTCGATTATTGCCTTAAGTAACCTACTACTCGATTTGATATTCTGTATCGAACACTGACAGCACTTGGAAGTCGGGCAAGATTGCTCATGTTCATGGTGGGTTAGGTAGCTTTGTTGAGTGCGCTTCTCACCACGCACTGGTGCTCTGCAGTGAAGCGAGAACCGCGGAGTAAGCATCGCGATTTTGCGTATCTGTGCTTCGCCACAGCGCAGCCGCGTACTAAGGGGAAAGCACTCCTCCAAAGCAAAACGTTAAACACAAATGTCAACTATTAAAAAAAAAAGAAAAAAAACTTTGTACGTGTTGATGTAATACCGTCTACCTTGCAGTCAAAAGTTCCGAATAAGACTGCACCTAGTATATGGGATAAACTGCAATATTCTGATGATATTTTTTTTTCAAACTGGTGATTTAGCGAGGATATTTGAGTATTGTAGGAAGGTTTATATGGATGGCTCTATCAGCTTATATGTTTATGTTCAACTCTCTTGCTTAGTTATCACCTTTATGCGGGTTCCATCTGCGCGATGGCACGGTGAACGGAGTCAATTAAAACTAAATTAGCTGCGAGCATAAAATGGAAACTTGGCGAACAACCTAATGCGTTCGACTGGATTGTTTCTAAGACTTATTTATCGTTCACGAGCTGATTTTTGCTGCCATGAATTTCTACATATAAAATGCAATTGAAGTTAATATTCAAATGACAAAAGTTTCGTTTTGATCTGAATTAATAATTGTAGTTTTATTACAACTTTTAGGAATTCAATCAAACATAAGTTGTTTTGTGTTCAGTAGTAATCTGTTCTACCATTATTTCCGTGGAATATAATTTCGTTTACCTTTGGCTCTACGTACCATTCCCAGCAGTCCATATATCTGTTTTTCATGACTCAGCCTATTGTTGTCGTGTCTCATGCCTCTATACACCCAACTAAACAGCTAGTTCGTTCTATGTTGGATGCGTTTGAGGGAATCAAACCTGTCGTGGAATCGATGCTAACAAAATGTTGCACAGAGGTGAGAAGGAGTAGTATGCAATGTCTTTTGATGGACAGGCCAAGACAGGAATCTTAACATATCATTTGCAGTGATAAGAACTAAAATGATGTGCGCGCTCGTGCTCCAAAAGTTTATTCTGCTGTTCCAAAATGAACCTTTAGCTGCTCCAAAGGGAGTCAGACCAGTCACATTACTGCGAGTCTCGTATGAGTGTTTTGCGTGAGGGCAAAGTACAGTTGACTTAATGTCACGTAGATTTCAAATTAGTTTGCAAGCACGTGTGTACACATTGTGGGAGCCACTCGGCTCCCACTCCCGGGAAGGCATACGCTACTGCGGACGTTCCGGCCGAAGTTTTCTGTCTGGCTTCGAGGCCTGGTCGCTCCGTATGGTAAGTTGGAGAGACTTCTACGTCACCATGCCGGGGCCTACTCTCTCGCACCCTGCGCGCCTCCGCGCGTCTCCCATTTTCGGAGACAACCCGACCGGATGGAAGTCGGGGCTGCGCTCCGAGTGGACGGCTGCCGTGTGGTCGGGGAGTCCTGGATTGGACTCCGGGCGACGGGTCGAGTTGGCGGCAAGTGCTCGTCCGACCGGCGATGACTCAACGCTAGCGATTCCCCTGGCTCTCGACAGCGTCGGCGTCCGCACGACCTGTGGGACGTCCGTCTCGCCGAGAGGCCATGGCCCCGAGGCTCCTGCAGACAACGGGTAGCGGCGTGAGCTCGTCCGGCCCGGCGATGACTCCGCTCGGTACTACCCCTTTGGCTCTCAGGTCGGCGGGGCGCTGCAGGCACACACTGTGTCCATCGGCTCGCTTGACCGCAGTGTCTTGTTGGGGACCCCTGGTACTCAATAAACGCTGTTGGATACCGGGATCATCGTTGTTGGCATGGCGTTGGCCGAACCCGGCGCGGCGACCGCCCTCGCTGGTGGTAGCCGTCGGCCGCGCGGTGGGACGGGCAGCGGATTTTCCCTTGGGCACCGCACAGGTCCCCAGACGTGTTGGTGCGTAATCCTCCCTCCTTTGTTTCCCACAACATATAGCGTTCTGCCATGCAATTCTGAAATCAGGAGGCGACGCAAAGCGGTCATTCGACGAAATGAAAATAATCAAGTAATTCGAGTGCCTGTGACCATTGTGCTCTGAGCTTGTCTACCGCCCCAAACCACCGAGCGAATACATTATTTGGGTTAAAGTGACGCTCAGTAGGAAATGCGGGTGTCTTGCGCAGAGCTGCGTATAAGCATGTATAATATCTAATGAAAGTAATATAGCTAAACGGTCTGTCAGTAGCGCGCGTGCTCGCTCGCACGTATAATATATGCCGGAAAGTAATATAGCTAAACGGTCATCAGTAGCGCGTGCTCGCTCGCACGTATAGGGGGCATCTCACTGGACGCCATATTATGAGGTCATACGTTTAGAGCGCAAGCAACAGGAACGAGCTTACACGATAATAGCCTGCTAAGACCGGCAATCTTGATGGGTGTGGAATGCACGTTGCAGAAGAACCGTGGAAGCTGACCGTCAGCACGCGCCCAGCAACCACGCACACGGATATGGCCGCCAGCGAAATACCCCCTGCAATATCTAATGGTAGCAGACGTTGCTAAACGGTCACCAGTAGCGCGTGCTCGCTCGCACGTGCCCTGGTGCGCGGACAAACCAGGGCTCGCTGGCATACACAGCGCGTTCGCGTAAAAGACGCGATGTGTCACACTGGCCGATGAAAGTAGTCCTCCCAGTAGGTGCATTTTCCGCATATAGGAACCGATCGCGTTCTCAGTACACGGAGTGCCTGTAAACGGCGTTTTCGGCTGTTCCTGTATACGAGGCGTTTCTCGGAAGTCGAGCTTCACACAATCCGGAAGCCGCGACGCTAGAGGTGGGGCCAATGTCCGTCCAAATGACACCGACGCAACCGCAGCTGCAAGAGCCCGCACAATCTCTTCGGGGAAATTCTTGGAGAGGGACGAGAGGGGGAGTGGAGGGGGGGGGGTCGAAGAAGCGTATAGTACACAATTCCGCGAAGCCCGAAATGAGGTGTGGGTAATTTGGCAGCGCCGACGCAAACTCGTCCGCGTGCGTTTGCGTCGCTTCTGATCGTGGGTACATCTTCTTTGCGCGAAAGTCCGTTTTGTATGTTTGTGATTCTTCTTTTTTTTTTTTAGATTTCTCGAGCGTTGCTTAACTCTGTGTGCAAAATCTACAATCACATAGACATTTTTTTTTCACCGACTTGAAGGTAACGACACGCCGTTTTGAACAGTGGGACTGCGGTTCAAGAGACGCTCTGCCGTTTTTATCCGTGGCAATGACCATATGGCGACTATGTAAGGAGTTCCCTCCCCCCCCTTTCCTTCATGCGCGTGCGAGCAGTGTTTGTCGGTTGCTGTTTGTTTTTTTCGCCTAACGCGAGGAGATCAGCAGAGAGTGTTCTAAATAGAAGTTGAGGTCGCCCTTATCGGGAATTCCTCGGGCAACGCCGAGGTCAAACCTCAGCGAGGCACGTACATGAAAAAAACAAATGGGTGGACGTGATTTATCTCCGATCTATATAATTGTGCACACAATCCGGGCGTAATTCCCGGATAATTGTACGCGCATTGATCTTCGCTTTCAATGTGTTTATTTGAACGTCCGTTTGATTTTTTTTTGTTTTTTTATGTATTTCTTATAGTACGGCCTGGCCCAACTAGGCGGGGTGCAGTTGTAGTTTTTCTTATGTTCTTTCGGGGCAGCCTATATCGTGCAGTTCGTATTCGCTCATAATTTTTGCTATTATTTATTTCCGCTCATAGAGGAACAGTTCACCATCTGTCTGGACATGCGGGTCTTTTTTCTATTTCTGTTTTGTTCGGTGTCGGGTTTTGACCATGTTGAATGTTGCAGTCGGTGCGTTTTAATGAAGAACTTCATTCTTATACCCAGGCTAACTCAGACTGGGCGAGCGACCTTTTCGCGCCGTGGCCTCACAGTGGAAGCTGGGGGAGTTGGCCTACTTAATTGGCCAGCTGCCGAACTCCTGCGCCGAGAACCAACTGCGCGTTTCTGAGTTTTTAATGCAAAATCGCATTCCTACCGAGGCAAACTCAGATTTCCGAGCGTCCATTGCTTAGAGAAAGACAGATTAATTTCCCGAGCGTCCGTTGCTTAGAGAGAGAGATGGGAGTTACAATAGAGGAAATACTAAAGATGGGATTCAGAGCCAGAGGCCAATAGGTCACTTTTAGATGGCCTATAGCACTGCACTGTACGAAACAACAGCGCGTGATCGTACGCGTCCCGCGTTGACGACATGTTCTTATGAGTCACCTCACACGACGCACGCTCCTTTCAGCGCGCATAACCTCAGTGCCGTTGCGAGAAAGAAAAAGAACACAAAAAAAAATAACTACAAGGCAACGTTTCGAAACAAAAATTTCGCAGTCTGTGCAGGGAAGACGGATATTGAATATGAGCGTCGACTGCGTTTCTCATAAAATGAAATTCTTGAAATGGCGGTTTCATCCACAGATCGAAGTGAAGCTGCACATCTTAGCATAGCAGGGGAGTGTAGTCTCAGTGCCAGATCAACACTGTTGCCAGAACTAATTTACCGGCGAGTTAGTGGTTAGGCATGTGGGAGAAGGAAGCTTCAGTAAACACGAAAAAAAAAAGTTCTGATCTAGTGGGTGAGTCTATTACACGTCTTCAGCTCACACACACAAAAAATGCACTTATCGTTTTCAGAATAAAAAGAAACTAAAACTCAAAACGGGTCGAGGACGGACGGAACGGGCGAGCGCGAGGAGACGGGATCCTCGACGACGCGCTGAAATGCTCAAGACCGATGAGAGTCATCCGAGGAGTCATCAGCGGAATGACGAAGTACCTCTCGTCGACATCACGCACGCAGAAACTGCACGCACGTACAAACAGACACCAAATTCTTCCGCCCACTCTTTTATCTATATGTATTTTTTGTTTTCAACTTTGCTAAGTGAAAAATAAACGTCACATCCGAGACGACCCGTGTGGGAGCCGACAAAGGTAAAGAAAAGACTTCCAAATAAACAAAGGAGGAAGAATACATGCTGCATAACTTAGCTCCAACCTATAGAGGCTGTTTGGTTTTAATTCGTACAGATTTATTACAAAGTATTCGTTAAAGGTACAATAACGCGGTTCGTGCGGGTGAGTTGTACGGCCAGGGGGACATTATATGGGCGGCTAATCTTCCCATTAAGTAGAATAATTAACTAAAACAGTTCATTGACTGTTTAGTTGTCCCCCTGGCCGTATAACTCATCTTCACAAACCGGATTAGTGTACCTTTTACAGATTATTTTTTATGAGTCTGCTCGGATAAAAATAAAAACACTGTATATCCCGACGCCTGAACGAAATACCCTGAACCGGCTAAAAAGTAAAAAGTAAAACGCGCGCCCAACAAAGATAGTATTTTTTTAAATATATAATGATGTCAGGACCATGATTCATAGTTGATTTGCTACACTAGGAAAGCAAGAAAGAACCTATATAATAACATAGCGAAGGGTCATATACTCACGAAGTTGATATCCTATACCTCACAGTGATGATGGCAGCGAGGGAAAAGACGCAGTTTCACCCAAAACCAAAACAAAGATAGAAAAACACGCACACACGGACGCGCACACACACGCACGAACACAGAGACACACGTAAACAGACACCCACACACACACAGACAAGCACACAGGCACGGGGGCAGTGGACGGCCGGATGAGACAGACAAAAAGAAAAAAAGGTCAAAAGAGAAGTTACGGTTCAGAGAGGCTCATGAGAACCACAGCGGCAGGAGGTCCTTTCAACTCGTCACGCGAACACATATATGTGTCCATCACGCACTTCACTTCCTTCTTACACTTTCTCGGTCTCTCTTCCTGCAAGACAGGCAAGAAGGCGCTCACTGCGAAACACGCATCCCTGACGTTTCCCCCACCATACACGCACACTCGCGAAAGCACATATGACACGCACAGGGAAGTGTGTAGACGAGGGAGGCGAGTGAGTTGACCGAGAACGGACAGTGGCAGCGGGAACGGGTTTTCTCCAAGATGAGCTGCATGACTAGAACGAGTTGGCAACCCCGTAGGTCGACCCTTGATTGCAGACGACGGACTGGCCCGGGCAGAATACCCCGGACTGCGATGATTCTAACAGCAGAGTAACAGACAGAAAGGAGACATTCTAAGAAATGGTACAGTAAGCACTATATGAGACTCCAGGAAAACGGACGGCATCTAGCGGGGAAACACTGAACTGGCCGGGAAAGGTCCTTTCGCGATTTCTTCTCGTCTCTTGTGGCTGCCCTGATTACATGTTGTCGATTGTTTACGCCGATGGGACAGTTGTCCCGATGACACTGTCGTAACTGAAGTATCAGCTTGTTACGCAAGTTGCTCTTGAACGCAACCTACAGAACCGTGTGAAACAGATATTCCGCGTTTGAAAACGTTCATCAGCACCGTGGAAGGGCAGTAGAGAGACCCTTCATCACTTCCTCGAAGAAAGTCAAGCCCATGGAAGCTCGATTACGTCAACATACCGCCACAGGTTCAAAACGTGAAGGAGGATAAAAACCGGGTCAAACCATGTTGAATCCAAATGCTTGCTTGCTGATGCCCCAGCGTTGCTCGTTGAGCTGCCAAATGGCACAACACGACCACCTTGAACGACCTCTTCTAGACTGCCACATTTGCCTGGTAGTGACATCCCCTATAGGTCGCTGGAGTCGCGAATACTCCACTTCCCTCCAAGTCCGACCACTACGGACGATAGGATCGGATGGAGCCAATCAAGTGTCTGTCGTCGTCTGTCGTCTGTGAGTGTTTGGTAGCCCTGCGTGGCTAATGGCGCCCTCGGATAGTAGCGTTAGTATCGTTTGCTGTCCCCGGATTTGAAGCGTTTGCTCTCCCGGATAGCAGCATCCCCCGGTAGTAGCGTTTGCTATCCGCGGATAGTAACGTTTGCTATCTCTGGATACTAGGATCCCCGGGTAGTAGCGTTTGCTATTTCAGGAGTGTAGCGTTTGCTATCCTGAATAGTTGTGCCCCCGTGTACTAGCGTTTGCTATACCCGGATAGTAGCGTTTGTTATCTTCGGATAGTAGCATCCCCCAATAGTAGCGTTCGCTATCCGCGGATAGGAGTGTTTGCTATGCCTGTATAACTAGCATCCCCGGGTAGTAGCGTTTGCTATTTGAGGACAGTAGCGTTTGCTATCCTGGATAGTATAATGCCCCCGTGTAGTAGCGTTTGCTATACCCGGATAGTAGCGTCCTCGGGTAGTAGCGTTTGTTATCCCCGGATAGTAGCGTTTGCTATCCCCGGATAGTAGCAACCCCATAATAGCGTTTGCTATCCCCAGATAGTAGCATTCCTGGTAGCAGCGTTTGCAATCCCGGGATAGTATAGCGTCTCCGGATAGTAGCATCCCCTTTAGAACCGTTGGTTACCCTTAGATAGTAGCGTACCCGGATGGTAGTGCTTTCTATCCCCGGATAGTAGGGTTTGCTATCCTGGATAGTAGCCTCGTCCGGATAGCAGCGTTTGCTATCCCTGGATAGTAGCATCCCCTTGGTAGTAGCATTTGCTATCCCCGCATAGTAGCGTCCCCGGGTAGTAGCGCTTGCTAACCCCGCATAGTAGCGTTTCGCTATTCTGGATAATAGCGTCCCCGGATGGTAGTGTTTGCTATCCCCGGAGAGTCGCATCCCCCGGTAGTAGTGTTTGCTATGCCCAAATAGTAGTGTTTGCTATCCCGGATAGTAGCATACCGGTAGTAGTGTTTGCTATCCGTCTCCATAGTAGCATCCGAGGATAGTAGCGCTTGCTATATACGGTTGTGTAGCGTTTCCGGATGAAGTAGCGTTTGCTATTCCCGAATAGTAGCATTTGCTATCCCCGGATAGTAGCATCCCCGGCAGTAGCGTTTGCTATCCCCGGATAGTAGCGTCCTCGTGATATGTAGCCCTTGCTATCCCGGATAGTAGCGTTTGTTATTCTGAATAGTAGCGACGCCAGATAGTAGCGTCACTCAGGTAGTAGCGTTTGTTATCCCAGGATAGTGGCATCCCCGGTAGTAGCGTTTGCTATCCAAGGATTAGTAGAGTTTGCTAGCCCCGCGGATAGTAGCGTTTGCATATCCCCGGATAGTAGCGTTTGCTATCCCGGAACGTAGCATCCCGCGGTAGTAGTGTTTGCTATCCCCGGATGGTGGCGTTTACTATCCCCGGATAGTAGCGTTTGCTATCCTGGATCGTAGCGTCCCCGGATAGCTTTTGCTATCCCCGGATAGTAGCGTCCTCGGGTAGTAGTGTTTGTCAACCCCGGACAGTAGCATTCCCTGATAGTAGTGTTTGCTATCCCCGTAGAGAAGTGTTTGCTATCCACTATATTAGCGTCTGCTATCCCCGGATAGATACTGAATGCTATCCCCGGATTGTAGAATCCTCCGGTAGCAGCCTTTGCTATCCCAGGATAGTAGCGTTTCCTATCCCCAGAGAGTATAGCATCCCCGGTAGTAGCGTTGGCTGCGATCTGACTTACTGTGAAACGGAGTTTAAGCAGAATAACACTCTCATGTTTGTGACGTCACTCCAGAGTAACGAAGAGATTCTTTTAGTTTACGACGATGCTGTTACTTACGAAACACAACTGTTCATTTATGGAATATAGACAAGGAGACTTTTGCAATCATACATAGACAGTTCGTCAATGAAGTTTGGAGAAGAAATACTCGTAACCTCTTGCGACTTCCCCTGCCGTCGTCCTCGACCACACATCCAGCAGGTGCCCCGACCTCAGCCAAATCCGACAAACAAGGATCCACAGAAAGGCGGGCGAGCCGAACTCCTCCACAGCCATAAGGGGTCCCAGGTTTAGCGAGTTAGCAGGCGAAAGACTCCACAGCCGAAGGGGGTCGGACGTGGAGGTTGGCCTCCAGAGGCAGGATGAAGTCCAGGGACTGGGTATCCGGGAGCCAAGTCCTTTACGGATGGATGGACGGATAATACGTTTATTGGATATCTGCCTTCTGGCTGGAGGGCCTCAAGGTAGGCAGGGGGAAATCCCAAAAGCAGACATACACAAGACAAAACATTTCCAACGCGAGGTTCTATAAACTAAGTGTAGCGTTACAGCGTTCACGTTCGGCCCCATTTAGGGCCCCCGACTCCGGTGGAATTCCATGAGCCGTCCCGTGGAGACGGAACGAACTCTCGGAGAAGGCAAAAACATAAAGTGAAGCTAGACTAAACACTCGCGCGAGCAAAACTTCGCGACACCAGAGCGGTGTTGATGACCGCTGAACAGAGCATGCGAAAACGCTTCGGTGTTGCCAAGCCGGAAGTCGAATAGTTGTTGTGAACGAACGCGCCTATTTATATTTTAAAATTTAAAAACGATCATTTGGTGCATACGAAGCTGTCCCAGCCATTCAAGAGCCACCGCCGGAAAGTCTCAAAACCCCTGCGGCCAGGAGCAGTGACCCGGGTAGCACGGGGTCACGTGGTAGGCATCTATCGTCCCATTTGCTCAAAGAGACCGTCGCTGCTGCAAAACAAGGCCTACGATACACGACAACTTCTACCGAACGGAGTCCCCGCATAGGTTCGGGAGGCGGGCAATCGTAAAACATCGCCGCGGTGATGCGGGAAACGACATGGAGGAAGCAGAGCAGACGACGACGACCCAACGCCGTAACTGCGAAACAAAAAGCCCAAAGCGAAATTCTCGACCCATACATACACACAATACGGACACCAAAGAACGTAAGAAATGAAAGAAGAAAAAAAAAAAGAAGAAAGGTATCAACGAGTGAAGCACCTCGGCAATATGACATGCGCAAAGAGAGGGAGAGAAGCCCTACGCGTGCGCGTCGTCACGAGCTGAGCCATACAAGACGACACGTCCGAGGAATGGACGGCAGCGGAGGATGACTGCATGGTCGCGTTGCTCTCCATTTAACCTTATACGATGGCCAACAGCGGACCCCACTACCAGACATCCAAGCCGATCCAGCGCTGTGGACATTCATCCCGTGCACATTACGTGCCACAAGCGTCGCTGGGGCCCTCCCGAAGGCACAGAAAGTTTTGTGCTCACAAGCTTACTGAGCTTTTGAAAGTCACGTGACTCTTAGGCGGCAGTCGATTGGCTGGAATGGGCTTGTAGCGTCCACAGCGGTCCATCTCAAGGCGAAAAGCTGAGTAAAACCACTTGGACGGTCGCACGGGGCTGAGAAGGTGTACGAGGAAGGAAGCCTCTCGGAGGGGGCAACACCCGACCTCGGAAGCCGAAGGACTCGCACGTCGACGGTCACGAACACAAACATACACACACACGCACGGCAGACAAACAGAGAAGGCGCTCAACCTGGAGGCAACCCGTGTCCATGCACGCCAGCGACTCTCCGGCGGTCGCTCGTAAATATGCTCCCTACACCAGGGCCCATATACACGTCACGCAGGCCCGTTGAAGCCTCATGGCGGTGTCTGCGCTAGCGGACACGGAATGGGTTTATTTACGTGCCTTTTTTCTTTCTTAGTTCTTCTCTACGACGTTTTTCCTGCGGTGTGTCGGTACAGTGTCCCGAGGATCTTGTTAGAATCCCTGAGCTGCCAATGAAATGGCTGCAGTAGCCAATTAGAATTTCGAAGGTCCAATCACGAAGCAGGAAGGGTGAACATGAGATGCCATGCCACGCGTTTCTTGAGTTGTCAGTAACGTATACGCGCATACCATAATATGTCTATAGACCAAGTCCACTCTCTGACGTCACGCCATCGTGGTGGCGCTGCTGTCGGCACTGCGCACGCGCAGATGCTTCGCCTAATGCGCATCTGGTTTATACGCACTCATGCTTGACGGTTTTTGTTTGGCAACAACAGGTCGTGTAGCGCCGGCCGCGGTCGGACTTGAGTGAAACGTAGTATACGGGCTTGCAAGCAGCCACGCGTCAAGAGCTAGCCTGCTGGCAACCATGAAACACCTGTTACCAAGGTCCCAGAGCCGTATACAGGGTCTGTCCCAAAAGTTCCCGCAATTATTTTTTTATTAATCATGTATTCAAGTTTACAATATTTTCAGAACTTTTCAAATTATTGTACCCCTGCTTCGATTCACCGTTGCCAACGCCCCACCCAATCGCTGAAAGCGCCCTGAAGCCGTCGACGACAACCTCCTTTAGTGAGGTCGTCGTAGCTACTTTTACCATCTCCAGCATCCGATGCCGAGTTCCTTTCAGGGTTCTTTTGATTCTTGGGAACAAAAGAAGTTCGGTGGTGCCAGATCGGGGCTGCACTGGCGGCTGGGGCAGCGTTTCCACACCCATTTTGGCCAGCTACTCGGAGATAATGAGCGCAGTGTGGCTTGACACGTTGTCATGGTGCCAGATCCATTTGTCGTGAATTTCTTTTAGGACTCGTTGAACCTTGTTGCGCAACCGTTTGAGCCCTTCACAGTCAATTTCGTTGTTGTCTGTTTGTCTCTGTGGCACGAATTCACTGTGAACCACACCTTTTCTGTCAAAAAACACAATGAGCATTGCCTTGATTCACGCAAAACTTGATTGCATAACGATGCTCCAAAATCTGGTCCATTTGTTTCTCGGCATCGGTGCAATAGATACCTCTGCGCGGAGAGTGACCTCCTTCAACAACTGCCCGCAGGCGACTGAGACTGGTCTGGTTTCGGCTTAGATCCCCCCAGGGCTTAAAGTCTCCCTCCAGTCTGGGGTGGTCTCTCTAGCCGAGCACAGGTATAGAGGCCCACGGAAAAGGAGGAGAAGGGGGGCTCTATTGTGCTTTTCGATAACATTAAACCGACACTTCTACAGCTTATTTCTAAAGCTATGCATTCTTTGGATTTATCCAGGACTTGCCACCTCTGCTCCCCAAGCGCAGGACTAAGATAGAGGGACCTTGGGTACAACTTTGGCGGGGTCTCAGACCCCCCGCCAAGAATGGAGGGGGTCCCAGACCCCCTGGACCCCCCAGACTTTAAGCACTGGATCCCCACTAACTTCTCCGCCCAAACCCCACCCCGCTAGGCGGCGTTGCACGACTACAAAAATCATTCGGGAAGTTTTGGGACAGACCCTGTATACAGAGAGTTTGGTGGTCATTCATTGAGAAGTAAAGGAATCAAATGAGGAGACGCCATTGGCCGAAAGCGCACATGGGCGTGTTCAGGGCGTCTTCACAAATTCAAATATGGCCAACCAGAGGCCGGAAATAATACCCCGGCGGGGGTCGTAAGAACGAAATTAATAAGTGTGTCGGAGTACCTCTCGGTGGCTGAAAATATGGTAGACGTGATGTCTCAATCACGGTCATCCAAAATCATGGTAGAAGAGTGCGACTAGTGGAACGATCGACACAATCCGTGCGTCAGGCGCCGAGGGCCGGGAATCTGCCGTCCGAGCGGTCACACTCTGTCCGAGCAAAACAGAGTTCGAGCGGCGCATTCGTTTCTTACATCTATCTGCATGATCATAATCGAAACATCACGTGCACCCTATTTTTAACCATGAAGAGTTACTACATTTAACGCTTACGCGCTTATTGAAACCACATATCTATGATTAAATCTATTTCTCGCTACCACCGCTAGGGAATTCTTTTCGGCTTTTGGTTGGCCAAGAGATCATGTCAAGCCCTCTTTCTGCGTCCGGCGCACGCCCTGTCTCTGCTCGCTCCTCCCATTGACCAAACTCTCTCTATACACGGTTCTGCAAGCTTCGAGTCTATCTATCAGACAATCTACGCCTAGCAAGCAGCAAGATGGCGGCGCCCGGTGGCCAAACGTGCAGACACCTCGAGTGTAGCGCGGGGCTTGCGGTTCTCGGTGTTCAACGGCGAATACTATTCCGCTGCGAAGATTAGTGAGGTTAGCGTGGCAACCGTCGTGATCAGTGTCAGAGTTAAAAGTAAGCGACTTTCATTTTTCGTACTTTGTCCTTTACCCAGTTTCGCAGCAGGTGACGACGGCAGGACGAACGCGTCATCCGCTTAGCATCTCTCGTTTGTGCTTCGACGTGTTTGGCCGCCTGTCTTCTAGGAGGTATTGATTCGGTCACGTTTCTGACGCGTCGTAAGACCTCTGTCGAGCGTTTTGCCGTACATGTGCACGGCCCGATCTGAGCCTCGGTGGTTATCACCTGTTGGGCCATGAAGAAAAACAGTGGACCGCACTTCCAGCCTGCGCTGTAGCTGTCTTCTGCGACATATCATGCAGGCGGCACACATGCGTCCACAACCCAGAGACGCGACTTTTTTTTTTTCCCGTGGGGGATAAGCGCTGTAAAGTTGTATGGACAGTACAAATAATTCATTCAACGCTTTCTCGCAGTCGAACAGAAGGCCATGGCGCTAACGCAAGAAACCGCAGTCGCGTTCGCATCCTATTTCGAACTCGGCTATACCGCCTCCAGCACGTGAGAGTCTCCGACGCAGTCGTGAGACCGTGCAATAGCCGTCGCAGTCACGCGCGCTGTCAGCTGTCCGGGTACACGCTCTTTTCTTCGCCCATTGTTTTTGCCTTTTTGTTTTTCTCTCTCTCTGGAAGTCGCAATCGCCAGAGTATTGTTTTCGGTCCGGCAAACGAACTTGACATCGGCGGACGGGAAGCAAATGGACTGCCACGGCTGTGTGACGCAACGGACCCAACAAGAGGAAAACAATGGATCGGGTGACTCACCTGTCGCCTCTCCTTCTCTCTCTCTCTTTCTCTGCTCTCCCCGTCTGCCTCTTCCTTCCCTGTCACGAGCACATTTCCACCTCGTGAAACCCGCGGACGTTATCGCGTCACACCGCTCCCAATCGGCCGTATACGGACGGGCTCGTGATTGAGTCCATTGGGATTTGTTTATTGCCTTCATTGTTCTCTGCTTCTTGTGTACAGTCTACATCTCCCGGGTGTCCGCGTACTATACGTGTCCTATAAGGGAGCGGTCACGCTCATGCAAAAGACAGTCTGCAGATAATAGAGAGTTTAAGGGAACCGGTTTTGCACATCTGATACAGTGCGATAGGCTCCCCGGTACGAACTGCGCATGCGCGAGTCCCCTGTGGTGGCGCATGCGCAGTTCGTACCAAAGGGCCCATCGTACCGTATGTCGGACGGGCAAAAACGGTTCACTCAAACACTCTAATGTCGTAGGCGTGTTTCTTCCTTGTGTGACGGTATCCTGTCACATTGGTCATACAGAAATTGTATGCAGACATGTTCCAAGTGTACACATGTGCACGTAAACAAAGATGCTTCGAACATCATTGAGGCGTGCACGCATGTAAACTGTGTCATCGTGTATGCGGCTTGAGCGCCGTGGTTCTTGTATATTGCATAGCTTATAAATTACAGGCACCAATTTCTTTACATCCTCTTGCAGCAAACTCCTCGAACACATAGTGTGTAAGCATATCTCCAATTATCTTGAAAATAATTCTTTACTCTGTCCTAACCAACATGATTTTCGTCGTCTTTTTTCAACCACTACGCAGCTCTTGGAATTTACTCACGACATCGCTTCATCATTAGATAAAGAGGGCAAGTTGACGCTATTTTTATTGACTATTCGAAGGCGTTTGATAAAGTCTCCCACCCCAAGCTTCTTTTAAAGTTAAAAGTCATTCTTAGAAACTCCCTCCTGCTTGACTGGATTTCAGATTATTTGAATTGCAGGTCGCAGTTTGTTTCATTTGCGAATGCCTTCTCTTCGGAAGCTTCGGTTAGCTCAGGTGTACCTCAGGGTTCGGTGTTAGGGCCTCTTTTATTTATTTTATATATAAATGATGTCGTAGAAAACATACCCGTTAAAGTTCGTCTTTATGCAGATGACTGCATTCTGTACAATGACATTTCGTCTCCTAATGATCAACTGTTACTTAACGAATCCTTTATCCGTTTTTTTAATTGGAGCAAGAAATGGCAAATGGATATTAATTTCGATAAGACTGTGTTTATGAGATTTACGAATAAGAGAACCCCTTTAGTTTTTAGCTATGGCATCGATGATGTCATTTTAAATGAAGTTACGGAGTTCAAATATTTAGGTGTTTTCTTCACGTCCAACCTCAAATGGGACAAGCACGTCAACTTTATTTGTTCTCGCGCCCTAAGAAAATTAGGTTATGTTAAACGTACTCTTAAATGCTCTACTAAAGAAGTTAAACTCTGTGCTTATAAGACCCTTGTTAGGCCCATCTTGGAGTATGGATCTGTTGTTTGGGATCCTTATTTTAAGAAAGACATTAATCTCATTGAATCTATCCAGGCCAAGGCTATAAGGTTTATTTTGAATAGGTATGACCGTAATTTTTCGCCCTCCTCGGCTGTTTCATCTCTGGGGCTGGAGCCTTTGTCTAGAAGGCGTACGGTTGATAGAATTAAAATGTTGCACAGAATTGTTAATGAGGACTGTGGAATAGAGCGATGTAAATATATTTCATTTTCTACCAGTTCACGCACCAGACGATCTCATTCATTAAATATTGTTCCTTTTCAGTCTCGTACTAACTGCTTTAAATATTCGTTTTTTCCACATAGTATTGAAATTTGGAATGATCTTGATGGGGAAATACGTACTCTTCCCTATGATGATTTTATTAGCGCGGTTCTGCCTATTATTTTCAGTAACGCATGACGTCATCGTTTTCATTTCTGTTATGTTCAAGGGCATGTTGTATTGTTTGAATGTTAATTTTTTTCTGTATTTTCCACTCCTGCAATGACCTCACAGAGGTCGCAGTATGTGTAAATAAATTTAAAAAAAATAAGGCCAAAGCACTTTTCGAGAAATCTGAGTTGGGAGCGGAGTTCTATAGCTTTTTGGTCCCGTGAATTTCGGTGATCGCAGTTATCTTGGGTCGTAGTTGTATGTGGGATCTGAATAAGTGGACAGTCGGGGAACTTCGATGGGGTTGCGTCTTCACGAAGGCGGAAATGTGTCAAAGCGAGCAGTGACCAAACGCCGTGCAACCGAGCCTTCGGTTGCACGTCAAAAGATCCCCAGATGGTCGAAATTGATCCTCAGTCCTCCGCTGGGACGTGCCAGATGATCGCGGTTGGTTTGAAACGTAAAAACCCCAAATTTGAATTCCCTATAATGTTTTTTTATGCATTATAATACTTTGAAGGCAAAGGTCGCTGGCCATCTTTTTTAGTTATGCCTTACCAGCTTTCTGTTATTTCAACAATCGTGCTATGTAGGACGGCCAAACTGGTGTTTTTAAGTATCAGAACTAGTGATTCCATGATCCCTCCCGGTAAGATAGGGTACTGAACACCAGGCTGGCAATATTCTATTCGATTGAATTGAATGAAATCAAACACTTACAATCATGGTCACCCGATCGCTTCAGACACTTGCAGTCTCATATGTATTATACGGTTAATAATTTCGTTGTTGTTCTTGTTGTTACTTTAGCGTAAATTAAATCCCAGCAGTTGATGCTTGTTTTGTTCTACAAATAGTTCGTTATCTCAGCGGACTTTGTTATCCCGAGCAAAATGACTCTGATATAGTTAAGTTCCAACGCGCATGAACGCTTGCACATAAATCACTTCTATGATTTCATTATAAAACCCTGAGACAAGAAGAAAAATGAAATAAAGGACAACACGTCGTAAAATCTCAATGTCGAGATTCTTTGCCGTGTTTTCCGTGATTTTATTTCTCTCTTACCTCAGGGTTCAGATTATAAATTGTTTCGTGACCAGCGCGCTTGCACATTTTCTCTCGTTACATTTTATTTTCTTTTTCTTTTACTTTTTTTATATTTACCTTGAGCCTAAAGGTTAACGTATACCTTACGTGCAAGGTCAACGGACCATGCGTTCTTTTCACGCTTCCTAGTAATTCAATGTGGCCATTATCATCCGCTCGGTTTGCCCGACGGGAAAATTCAACACGGCGCGTGCCAGATGTCATGTTTTCATTTTATGAAAACGCTCGCGAACGCATACACGCTGAGGCAGCTTCCGAACTTCCGGTGAATATATATTTATGTCGTAACTTCATCGTCGTGCTAAAAAAGAAAAAAGATGCGAGTGTATGCGCCCGCTGGAGTGCTCTTTTTTATTATTAATTATTTCGTTTTTTGTACTTGATAGTTTCTGCAGCAAGTGTTGGGTTACGCATGGGGGCACACAAGCAGTTCTGCGTCTCATGTAGTTTGCGCACGGCAAGTGTTTCATGTCGACGGCTTTCAGTAGACTTCTTTCGCCTGAACGTTACAAACCAAATTTTGTTCCCACGTTCATTTTTTTTTTTTGACGGTGATAAAGTTTGAAAGAAAAGTTCGTTGAACTCAAACACAGTTGGTTTTCAGTGTTCGCGCAATAAAATAAGACAAAAAATTATATTTACATTTTCTTGTTGTTTTTTTTTCGGTGAAACAGCCGGCTGTAAGTTTTAGGGTTCCGTGTTTTCGGTAAATACTGATTAACCCCAAAAATTAGCTACTGTGCCGGTTTGATAAAAATCGGCGTAAACCGAAAAAGTCTGAAATAAAATTATCCTTCACTGTAAAAAAAAAAAAACATTTCATGTAAAAATAAAAGTTACAATTTTATTTTGTGTTTACCTCGAACAAAGCCACACTGAGTTGTCCGCGAGGCCTCTTCTTTCTTCGGATTATCCCGTGTCCTTCTTTTTATTTGTACCGGAACGATTTCCGAGTATTCTGGGCACAAGCATGATGTTCACTGGAAGTTCATCAATTTTGTGCCCGCTTGTCCCGTTTCTTCGACATAAGGCCCAACGAACACCAATATTTTTTATCCGACACCAAAAGTTAACTTATAAAAACACCGAATTTGTTAAAAAAAAAAAAGACTCCCCATATTCAGACAAAAATAAACCCCGAAAACATGGGTACCCTATAGCTATGACATAACAACGATGTAAACTCTCTCATCACCATTTTCCTACTCAGCTCGTGCCGTATTTTGTCAATATTTTCGACTCTCTTCTTCCCCCACCTAAAGCAACTTGATCAACACCTCCCGGATTACAAGGCCGAACTGTTAGATTCGCTACGTCACCGACCGGAGGCCGAGACGTGCTGGACACCCATTCGACGCGAGTGCTGAGTCAGCGTTTGCCTAGGACCCGTGTCCTCTCTGATTGAACACGAGTTCCGGCCGAACGCTCAAGCAACACTCGTGTTCAATCGATGTCCCGCACTGGCCTCCGGATGGTGACGTAGCAAATCTAGCAGCGAGGCCTTGCTATTTAGGCGGTGTGGAGCCTGGTGAATGATAACATTCTACAGTCTATACTGGGGGTCTCCAAACTTTTTACAGCGGAGCTGTGAAGGGCTAGTTACTCCAGGATCGTGTCCTTGGGCGAACAAATGTCGACACAAAACTCCGGACAGCTACCGCCATCTATGAGCGACGGCGGCAACCAGACAACGGGCTTGCCGGTTGTCTGGTTGCCGCCGTCGCTCATAGATGGCGGCAACTCTTCCAACCTTTCCACTCTGGCTTGCCGACTTGCGGCCGGCCATTACTTCGATTCCCACCATAGTACAGCTTCGCTGGTCTTCCTTCTTCACCAGAGTGGAAAGGATGAAAGTTTTTGGCTAAGGGGACGCGATCGGGGACCTGTCGCTGTCTCGAGGGCCGGTCAAGTAAGTAATTATAAATGAGGAAAAACGAAATCAGTTCTCCTAGATGAGCATATAAATACAACATTAAAACTTGGAGTAAAAATTTAAATATAATAATAAAAGGTGGATGAATACGTGTACTTTATTTTAAAATTCAATATTTGGATAATTAGGACACACAATAATTGGGACCCAGAAAACCCACCAGGCACAAATCAAAGCGCATAGAAACTTTGTCATGTACGACGCAGGGCAGAAGTCTAGTGAGAATGATAGAACTGAAGCTGACAATATGCAGTAGATACGACAAAGGACTTTAAGCACTATATAAATTGGAACCCAAAGGAATTTTAACATAAGTAGTTACACAGATATGGAACATGGGACTAAGTATGGTGATGACAATGTCCAATGAATAATATGACGAGAGGACAGGACCGCGGCCAGCCACGGGCCGGTCGGATAGACCTCCGCAGACCGAGGTTTGGAGACCCGTGGTCTATACTATGCGTAACAAAGTTGGGCACTCTGCCTTTCCGCTTCTTATCTCTTTATTTTCTTTCTTTCTTTCTTTTATATTCCGTAGAAACTTCTCTATAGTCATATGACCGTTTATGGAGGTCTCCACTACGCACAGTTAGGCTTAGCACCAACCGGCACCACTCATACACATCTAAAAAAAAGAAGTTAATGTTATATAACTGTTACTAAGTAGCGATAAGCAACGGAGAACAAATACTTTGATTTGTTCTCCGCATAAACGGGCGACAGGCATATATTAATGCAGAATGGCGTTCTTACCGAAGCGATAACTTTGATTTAGCCTTCAAAAGTGAGGCGTGCAACGGTCGAAGAAAGTTGGGCGACTGCCAGAGACTTCACCTTGAAAAACAACAAGAAAACGAAACGCTAGAAGACGGGAACATGGCGACGCTACACACGGCGTCAATTGTGCAAAGTAGGCTCCCGTTGAAGTTTTAGCGTCCGTTGAGTTTCTTTTAAAACGCACCTGTGTATATGGCACCGTTTGATCGATAGATCGAAATACAACAGCAAACTTTTTTTTTTTCGGAGGCTCTTCCACTTCTGCGTGTCATTGACCCGGTAGTCGGTACGATCGTGGGCCTGGGGTCGCTAAACCCTCCTGTCTACCGACTCCCGACAGACACAAAGGGCAGACCCTTGTTGGCGTTCCTCCTGCTGGATGTGTACGGAACGCCGCTGGAGGGTTCGCGACAAGGTCAGCACTCCCCCTCCCTTCGCCAGACAGCTTGGACAGCCAACTACGCCCTCAGACAGAAACCGAAACACAATACCAGGGAATGAGCACAGCGAGGAACTGCCTGAAAAAATAAAAACCAAAGTTAAAATTCGGTGAAAAACCTGCGTCTTTTTTTTTTCTCCATAATTCTAGATGTCTTCTTTTTATTTTTGTGAATGCAGGAAAAGTTTATTTACACAAACAAGCGGTGAACGACACGCCCCTCCCCCCTTTTTTTTTTACTATAGTAACTACCCTGGTGAAAAATCTTATATTTATAAAAGATTGTTGGTCAAAACTTAGCATATATGCCGAAATAAAATTATATGAGAGCATATAAGAACCTTATAAGTAAGAACATATAAGAACAATGTAAGATTATATAAGGAACTTCTTATCAGTTTCTTATAACTTCTTATCTGCTCTTGTATGGTTCTGATATATCCTTAAATGATCTTATTTGATGATATGCATTTACTAAACCAAAAAATTTCTCGTACAAATAAGATTTTCTTTCATTATGGTTGACAAATTAAGAAGCTCGGGGCGTGACCTAATACGCTTTTCGCTCCGTGATTGGTCCTTCGTCGTTCTTATCGTCTAATGCCGCAATTTGATTGGCTGCGAACACATAGTTACCCCGTGCACTCTTCCCTCTTGTCCGCCGAGTTAATCCTGGTCTAAAAAAAACATGGTCCTATTATTACTTTTTTAAGTCGCACCACTGCTAATTTATAATTGTTTATCGAGAAAGTTTGCTAGAAGACGACAATATATCGGATTGCATGCGGCAGCACCACAACCACAAGTGCGAAAAAATCGGACACGATTTTCGGACTCCCTTCGCGGTGCCCAGCGTCAATGGTGAAGCTCCGCAGCCGGGCACGTCAAGTAACGTTGTCGGAATGGAAGAACTGGAAATCAATACGTCGACGTAACGTTGCCAACAAAAGGGCACGCGACACTCGGTTAAATTGTCACCGTGCGCTGTGGTTACTTGCGCGATAAGAGGCTCGGCGAAGGCGCCTGACGACGTATAGCGATGTGGGCTGGTCGATATGTTTCCGGGATTGACTTGTCCCACGTGAAAGAAGGTGCACGAAGCATGGAACGCGATAAGGAGCAATCAAAGAAAATCGATCTTGGGACACGTTAAAACGTGGAAGAGCCCGCGGGCGAAAACGATCGAAGCCTGTCGATGAATGGCGCTTTGTTGTCGGGGTGTAATGAGAGGACGTTCGTTAGATTCTAGACAGGCTCTGGTGCGTGGCGGGCCGAGCGTACATCGGGTATTATAAAATGTGCAGTCAAGAAACTGCATGCTCAATAATGTGTCATTCGTATCCTTGATTTTTGTTTCTCTATTATATCAGGCAAACGACCAAACAACAACAAAGAAATCCAACAACGCGATTGCGAACGCTGAACAGGTCACTAACTGAAAACGAATAAACCGATAGGTAGATAGATAAATAAGGCTAGTAAATCCTTCGCGCCGAACATTAGCCTATTCCGTAGAGTCCAGCCAATCGCTGCGATCAACGGAAGGACCATGGGTGACTTACGGGGTTGAAAGTAAGTCTAGACCTAAAACAGCCTGTGCTTTCACACTGTGCATGTTTAAACGTCGTACTCGGTGCAACATTGTAGACTGATGTGTTTTTTTTGTTTTTTTTCAGGTCTTATTATATTTTAAGTTTCATAGTTCGCCCAGCTTCCTCCGTAAATTGGCCCTCCCAAATGCTTTTCACGAAAGTATATAGACGCACCAGATGTCTTAAGCTGCAGTCGCTTTGCTCAGACATCATACAAAGGGCTTAGCGTTCGCTAGAGGCATGATAACGGAATCATGTGGGGGACTCCAGAAGCCTGTTCGAAGAATGTTTGCTTCATACATGTTTCGAGCATGTCGGCAGACTGTCTCTTGTATGATGTATATAAGCAGTGTGCCCCGCGGTTTTAGGGTGTACATGTTTGACTCTGTTGAGGACGAGCCTTACGTCGATCGTTGTTTTTGTCGCTCGTGTTCGGTACCTCGGGTGTCGGCATACAATTTGAGTTACCGCAGAAACCAAGCGACGCAACGTTCGACCCTCCTGGTGGCTCGTAGTGGTGACATGGGCACACCTTCGTGCGTCTCTGTGCAGATATATACGTTCCGTGTTTGACGACAGTTACTGTTAACGGTCGGACGACCGTCTTTTACTGCTGCTGCTGCCCTGTCCACATTGTCTGCAGCCTTGTATTGAAACGTGTGCCGCCTCTTTTAGATCGTTGCTTCGTTCTGGGGACAGTGAAACAAATCCAGGTTCCCATGACTGCGGAGCAGGCTGAGCAGTTTTCATGGAGGACTCAACTTTTCATGATGTGAACTCTCGGTCGCAAGCTTTCGAGGCGGGCCAAACAGTGTTGATCGAGTCTGTTGGCGAAATAAAGCAAAGCTGAAAATCGATCGAAGAAAAAGTTACAAACATGGGGAAAGACTTGCGTCCTTTGAGAATTAGACAAGTACTTTTGAGCAAGAAATACGTGGCCTACGACAGGAAATTGGAGATCTGAGAAATGCAAATGCTGCTCAGCGTCATCAGCTCGATGACGTGGAAGGTAGATCAAGGAGAAATAAAGGCTTTTTTTAGCGTACCTAATGGTGCCGCCGACACGTGAATGCAAGCGGAATAAAAGATTAAACGAACAATTCCAGATGGCTTGGTGGAGAAACTGTAGTCATTTGGTATCGAACATGCACACGGGTTAGGACAGTTTGCTAATAACAAATGCAGGCCGATCATTGTGCAGTTTTCATTCTTTAAGTCAAAGGAGCAGGCTTTTGCATTTAGAGCAAAGCTGAATGAAATTGATTAAAATTGGTGTCAGTGAGAACTTTTCGTTTGCAACTCGCTTGGGACAGAGAAAGCCAATTGAGTTTGGCAAAGCCCAACGAGTCATTTTCAAACTAAGCTATAACAAACTATTTATAAATGACAAGTGCTATGTATGCGACCAGGATCTTGGGCAGGTCACGAAATTGCCCCCCCCCCTCCCCCGGTGCGTCCGGCAGCACTGTACGCCGTAATTAAGCTGGCTCCACTGCGGAAAGTGCATCTGTCCCTGTTTAGCTGCTGCAGAGGAGTAGTGGTCGTGAGCATAACTTATCTATCCTTTTCACAAATATAAGAAGTTTATTTAAAAAAAACAACTGACAAATTATGTTCTCTCACTGACACCTGCGATGGTAACATTGTTGCACTAACCGAGACGTGGCTCTGGACAAAACTAAGAGATATAGAGGTTTCCTTGGACCAAAACATTTGATCACTTTTCGTTTTGACAGGAAGGAACAAAATGATGGTGGCGTCTTAATTGGAAGTAGTAATTGTATACCATCTTTTGTCATGAATATCGACAGTTCTCTTGAAATAATTCAGGTGTGCAGGCACGTGGCCAGGATTTTGTTTCGGGGGGGGGGGGGGCACCCATGACAAGATGTTGTATGAGGGGGAGGGAGGAGAGGAGGTCCCAGCAAAATGGAAGATTTCGGGGGGGGGGGGGGGGGCCGGGCCCCATGGGCCTCCCCCTGGCTACGTGCCTGCAGGTGTGTATTACCATTAAACATCAAAAACTTCTACTGGGATTCTGTTATCACCCACCATCGTATGCTGCCAAATTTTCTGAAAAATTATATGATGCACTAAATTCAATTACAACTCGTTTTCCAAATACACCTCTGCTATTAATGGGTAATTTTAAATACCCTAACATTGTTTGGGGCCCGAGTGGAGCCTTGTCTGATTCATTGTCAGTTGACTGTGCCAAGTTTTTTAGAAGTGCTTTCCGATTTTTATTTGCTTCAAGTCGTTCATTAGTCAACAAGGATAACGGCTACTACATCTAACATTTTAGACCTTATACTAACTACGGTGCCCATCTTGATCGGTTCAATAAATTTCCTGCCAGGTCTTAGCAATCATTCATTATTGCATTTTACAGTGTGTTTTCCGTTAAGTTGTGTCAAAAATAAAAAGAAAGCTATTCAAAATTACAGCAAAGCCAATTTCGATGTCATTAACGCTGATCTAGGCAATTTTTGGATGCATTTTTCGAGATATTCTGGGAGACCAATTGTCGAGACCAATTGGATACTTCTTAAAGATAGGGTGACTTCACTTATCGAAAAATATATACCACTAGAAACCATAATCTCAAATCCTATTTTCCAACTGTTTAACAGTGCGCTTCTCAGGTTATCCAACAAAAGAAACGCTTATCGGGTCCTGTCCGATGGCAGAATTATTTAGTTGCTGCTCAGTGTTACAAAAGTACTGTTCAAAATACTCAGCTTAATTTCTTTAGTCACTCTCTTCCAGTCATGTTAAGAAGTAACCCACGTCAATATTGAAACGTACTAGTCTCACCGTGATAGACTCTCCATTATCTCACTGAAAACACCAGATGAAAGTTTGATCGCTCAGTAACTAGGTGCCGCAATGTTTCAAGAAGTGTTTATTAAGTCATTTTCTAACACCCCTAACAATGCCACTCTAACCTATCACTCTTAATTTTTTTCAAATGGATCCGGTCATTATTAGTCCTGATGGAGTTTTAAAATTCTAAATGGTCGGAAGCTGTCTTCCGCAAACGGAATAGATTAAATTAACTTCAAATTCTTCAAAGCTACAAGTCAGTACTCTTCTCTAATTCTTACACATATCTTTCACCAATCACTTGACTCTTCATTTCTACCTACGACTGGAAACTTGGCAAAGTAATTCCATTGCACAAATCTAATAATAAGCACTTTCCTATTAAATATAGGCCCATCTCACTAACCAGCGTTCTTTGTAAAGTACGTGAACATGTAATTTATACACAACTTGTTAACTTTCTGAAAACAAATTTGCTCTTTTCAGCAGTTCAGTATGACTTTAGGAAATATTTTTCTTGTGAAACACAACTCCTCTATTTTATCAACGAGTTTCATGCCGCTCTTGGTTAGGGATCTCAGGTGGACTGCATCTTTTAGTATTTTCAAAGGCTTTCGACAAGGTCTCACAAAAACTTCTACTGTTTAAGCTAAGTAAACGTGACATTTACCCTAACGTGTTTAATTGGATTGTTTCATTTTTAACTAATCACTCACAATTTCTGACATATTATCGTGCAAACTCCTCTCTCGCGTGCGTCTCTTCTGCTGTACCTCAAGGATCGATCCGTTTTGGGTCTCGTACTTTTTTTTTGCGTTATATTAATGCTTTGCAGACTTGTGTTCGTTCTTCAATCAAAATCTTCGCCGATCATTGTGCTGTTTACTGTATTATATACAGCAACTCCGACTCACAAAAATTGCAACATGATTTAGATTAGGTTTTTTAAGTGATGTGAACTCTGGTCAATGCAGTTTAATATTACCAAATGCAAAACAATGTGCAAAACACGTAAAGCTACATTGTCTGCTACTTGTAACCTTTGTCACACACCCTTACAGCTTGTAGATTCATACAAGTATCAAGGTGCGTGATCATCAGCGCCGATCTTTCCTGGCAGCTGCATGTTAATTACGTGACTAACAATGCCAATCGGATGCTTGACTATCCCAAACGTAGCTTCTATCTAGCGCCTTCGTCATTAAAGCTTTTTCTCTGTCAAACGCTTGTGCGGTCTAAACTCGAGTATGCAGCCTCCACCTGGGATCCCTCTACTAATTATCTTACTGACTCACTTGAGGCAGTTCAGAACAGGTCCGCACGTTTATGCTAGCCAATTATAATCGCACTGCAAGCGTCACATCAATGAAAAATTGCCAACTAGTTCCAAGTCTCGCACATCGTGGCAAAATCTCTCGGCTGTCGTTTTTTTATAAAATCTACCACGATATTCCTCAGCTCAATTCACAGCTAATAATCCCACCATCGTTTGTTTCCGCACGTATCGATCATCATCACAAAGTCGGTGTCCCGTTTTGCCACACCAATACTTTTTTTTCTTTTTGCATCCTTCATTTCTAAAATATTTGATGATTGGGACCGTTTACCTGCATCACTAACGTCAATTGTTGACCACACTGTTTTTATTACTAGTTTAGCTAACTACCAGTTCCCTACTGCTAGAGTATTTATGTTGTTCACATTGTGCTTCACTTTTTGTATTTCCTATTTCCCATTCCCCTCTGTAATGCCCCCTTGCCTTGAGAGTAAAATGAAAAAATAAATAACCCGATACGTAATGAAACTCATCCAAAAACTGCAATATGGGCCAGACTTGACTCATTCCAGGCTTCCAGGATTGGATCTGAGATAACGAGAACAGTTACGTGTTCTGATCGATACGGCGCACAACTTCACCAAAGCAATTATCACAACCTCAATCGGGCAAATTTTGATGATTGAAAACTATTTGCAGTCACACCCGTAAAGAAGTGCATATATGAATGACCATATCAAGAATTGGGCCGGTAAGGTCACATATAACCATGCTATATATATGATCATATATGGACTTATCTGCTCTATTTTCATGTGGCGATATATGGCACTTCTGTACAGAAAGTTATTCAATGTCGAACCCATTGTGCCCCTTGTTTCCCATCCGGAAAGTTTGTGTCCCATCCTAGTGTTACCTGGTTACCTGGTACATCAATAAAGATTAGTGCCGGCGACAGTATGGGTAGAAAATGTCTCAGTCTTATAATCGCCGGCTAGAATCATTTTAGCACGGTATCTATTTTTGACTGTTCGCAATCTTTCCTATGTCACACAAGTAAAGCTTTATATGATGTATCCGGTGCTATTTTCTTGGCATTTTGTGCATCGCTTGTTACATGTAAGCAGTGGCTACTACTTCTCCGCATCGGAGGTTCTGGGGCCACGCACTCTAATTTCAAACCTATAAACTGCAGTTGAAGAATAACAGCGCAGGCTCCTCCCACAAATTCCTCTACTCTTTCCAATTTAGCAGAGCGAACGCTGGAGAGGAGGAAACCATCAATCATGGCGAGCAGAGAACCTTGTGGGTAGGGTTTGTCCGCTATTCTTAACCTGCAAAAGACTATACAGAACAGCACACCACGAATCTTTCGCTAAATCACATTCGTTAAAAGAAAAAAGAACCAGCCTTATAAGCAAGCCGCTCGCACCCGCGCCTCTTTCTTAGACAAACGAAGCGCTGGAAAAAGCAAAGCAAAAGAGAAAAGTATCCTCCCATAGCCAAGCCCTACAAGCGGCAACCAGAGCCATAGAGGTTTTCAAAGTGACGGGACCCTCTGTCGGACGACTTCGCCGCAGCCACCCATGACCGCAACCGTTAAATCAGAGTGCGGCTATGGTTTCCCGTTATAGACTCGTAAATAACGGGTATTACTCACGTGGTATATATTTAGTGATTTTTTTTTGTCTTCGGCTCCCAAGTTCTGCTGCTCTTCCTTAAATCTTTTTTTTTTTGTCTGTTTTTTCTCTTTCCTCGACTAATTTGAAGGTCAAGGCTTGGTCTCCAGTGAACTCTGCTTGAGCTCACAACATCATCTCTGTCGTAAGGTGCGTAGAATTTGCATGGTCTTTATACTCACTAGCAGCTTCTTAATAAACTCGGGGCGTGGCTTATATTAGGTCCCGCCTCTCGCTTCGTCATTGGTTCTTCCAGGCTTCTATCGGCCAATTCATCAATCTCATTGGCTACGGAGCTATAATTAGATGCACGAAACTCGTGCTGCCAGTGACTATAAATGCCGCGTATATCGCGAGTTCAGTAATTCGTACCGAGATGTGATTCTGAGATGATACCTGTTAAAGAGATTAAATATGGTAAAAACAAAAAGCTACAAAGAAATAAAGTTTTTATTTTCTCTCGGTTCAGAATATTTCGTTCCTCACTGCTAGTCCAAAGTGAAAGTGTACAGCCTGCAAAGTCGATAATGATTGATGAAGATGAATGCTTCTTAATTGTATGCCTAAAATCCGTGTTCCCGTGCTGCCCTCATTTTCTGGCCCTGGCTACTTTAGTGCTTAAATAATCGTACGGCGAACAAGCCATCACAACGCGTCTCTCCACGAGCGATGGAGAAACGAGGTGCGAAAAAAGTTAGAGTGATTAAACACGTGTGCGATGCTAATCCGCTCAATGTCGTTGTTGTTTGTTATTGCTTTTTTGTTGGTAACAACATTTCGGTCGTGACTTTTTCTTTGCGTTTTTGGTAGTGGTTAGACAACGGAAACAATTACCCTTCGAAGAATTTTCACTCCTTTTTTTCTCGAAGGCCAAGTCCTCGTTCCTGAAGAACCGGTGGATTTCCGACAGCCGCAGAAAAGGCAAGGCAGCCATTGGTACTCCTAGCAGACGACGTCACCACCTCGCAGCAGCGCCACAACCACACGAAGCCGCCCGGCATCGTGACGTCACTGTAAATCCTGCGCGAGAAGCAGGCATAACTTGCTCGCCGTATTGTCCTTGTCCATTTAGCTCCGTCCATGTTGGCGGCGTGCGCAAACTACAGGGGCACTTCTGTAGCTATCATCATCATCGTTTGTGACGTCACCGGTAGGACAGATTGGGACAGACCGCGGGGATCTTGGATAATTCGACTCGTCAGCTCGCTTCATGCGCTGTTTGGGTCACGCGCGGCCAAGCCTGTTTCACGCGTTGTGTTTATTTGGTAAAGTTATATTTGTAGATGGACATTTTACCAAAACTTGAAACCGTGGCACGCGTAGTCGTGCTAAACAAACACTTTTGGCGCTGAGGTGTCGAAGCGCTTGGATGGTGGTGTGCTGTACTCTACCCCAGTAGAAAAAGCTGGATGATGAAAATAGAATATCCAGCGCTTTACCCCACTACAACATCTTCCACAGCGAATAGGTGTGTATTTTTATTATGATTCGGACTAAATAAAACTGAGAAAGGAATGTCTCATCAAATTGAAAATAGGAGAGCGAAATTCGAGAGCCTCTCGCGTGTGTAGTAAGCACTTCAGTGAAAGCGACTCCTATACCCTGTTGCTTCCAATGTGTTCTGTGAGTGATCGTCTCTTTTAGTTCCAAGCTGATTCCTTTTTCTTAATTTTGTAAACCCGTAAACAAACATTTCCTCCAAATAACTGGCAGCAAGAAGCGGTGGCTGGCTTCCAGAGTCGTTTCAGTTAAATACGTGCTTATTCACCCGGTCGAAGCGAAACGTGCGAGACCGTGTGAATCGAAGTCTCAAATCTACTAAGTTGGTGACACAGAGTCCAAAAAGGTGAGGTGTACACCTGCTATGAATTGCTATTGTTTGTATGTTTAAATTTGTGAACCCAAATGCGCATAATGCGTGACGCGGTTTTCAGTGAGCGATTTTAAATTTGTACACAATTCTTAGCAAAGATTGGAAAGAACAAATTAACCAATCGCCTGCATTTGCCGTGCTACGTCGGACAATTTAAGAATTTATGAAAATTTTCTGCTTTTCTTTTGAGCAGAAGTCGCGATGTGACAAACTTCTTTGCCACGTATTCGATGCGGGCATTTTCTCGTCAGCAACTGTCGGTTCACTCTTGGATAAAAGCGTCGGTTTCGCGCCATGCTCAATCCGGTTACGCAACTGTGCGCGCGTGCACAGCTAAAAAGACGGCACGTAATTTACTCTGGTGAATGCAAAACATTTTTCTACAGCAGCCTTCACAAATCCGAAAAGGAAAAAAAAAACAAGAATAAGCGCGAAACGCATGCGCGAAAAATCCATCCGATCCGACGTCCGATCCGGCAGTACGACTGCCTGATCCGAAAAATTTGGTCGCTTCAGACGTCGGATCGGCGATCCGGCGTGCGTCCAACGTGCAAGATAATTTCGCACGGCGGACGGACTGACGGAAGCGTCCAGTCAATGACAGCACAGCTAGCGCGAACGTCATGAGGACGTACTGGGTCTGGCAGGACGAACAAGAAAACGGGACGGGCGACGGGAAGCCGGACGCCAGGATCCCGCTGACCCATTCGAAAAAGATGGCCCCGGCAAAGAATGCACGCGGTATAGCGAGAACGAGCTCTAACTTCGCTCGTGCGAACTAGACCGTCAATCTGGAACCAGAGATCTATGAACGCGGACCTCCGCTGGGTGCTTGGATCTCTGGGCGGAGCCGAACGGATCGTCGTGTCGCATGCGAGGTCAAAAGCGTGTGTCTCAAACTGCCGCGTGCGGTAATTCGGAGCGGCGTTCGGACTGTCGGATCGGACGTCGGATCGGACGATTATGCCGTCCATGTGTCTCGCGCAAGCTGTGAATAGCCCTGACGCACGCCGCACAAGCTGTAAGGTGAAGCTCCGGGCTTGTTTTTGAACATTTGGAAGTTATTCTAATACAAAAAGCAACTTTGAGGCACCGTTATTCATTAGAAAGATCACTCACGAAAACGTCATACACGTTTCTTTATTAAATAAAGAGTTTTAATTGGCATTGTTAAGAATGAATAACAGTGGTGATTAAATCATAAACAGCTTTCTGTGGCGTATCGATATTAAAACGAGGTTTACCCGCGTACCGGAACTTCTGAAATTCAAGATGGCGACGTCCGAGTTAAGCATGGCCTATTTAAATGTTCTTTAAGCCGCACTCATGAAAACCATATCTAGCCAACGAAAAATTAAAGAAAAAATAAAGGCTTGAAGCATAATGGCACATTGGAAAACTGTATAAAACACGTCACCACTGACTCACTGAAGAGAGCAAGAAGATTAGAACTTACAAAGCCTGTCACAGAGCCCGTTCATGACGGACAGAGTTACTGGACGATCAGAAATTCGGGCGGTCCCTTCCATTAATAACAACCGTGGCAAATATTAGAAGACGCCGACGTACGCGATTGTTTGGGAACAACGAGAAAAAGGAAACCGGAAATAAATAATCGACAGAAACGCATACAAAACGTCGTCGCAACGTCCCCCAATAACGATCATCACGCGGCTCCGCCCTGGACATCAAGTTACTGAGGATCTCCGAAAGATGTCAGTCTGCCTACAGGCCGCTACACGGACGTAGTAAACCGGACAAACCCGCATCGTCGTTAACGACGAGCCCATGAGACCCCATAAATAAAAAAGGGGAACATCGTCGTGCAGTTATACGACGTTCACCCCCAAGCAGAAAGTGCACGGTGGAAACCCCGTCCTCTTTGAAGCAGTCATACTTCTTTCTTTGGTCACGTGATCACGCTTCCGCCCATATACCCTCACGCAGAGAGTGGGATCAGGTGATGAAAGGGAGGCGGTTAATTGGTCGGGAGAGGGCGTAGCTCCCACCGCACTGTCAACTTAGGGGCGAACGGAGGAGTATCTACGCGAGAGGGGTGCATCTGGAACCTCGAGGTCTTCTGTAGTCCTCAAAAAGAAGCGATGCATTCATCTCAATTGTGGGAGATCTCGCCGTCAGATAGGGGAAATCTCGAACCCTCGTACTTGATCAAACAGGTCGTTAACGTCAGCCGGTACGCGAATCAAAGAGAGAGGGACAAATTGTATAGTGTGATAGTGCAGACGAAAGGGAACGAGTACCGGGGAGGACATCGTTCTTCTGGAGTTCGTGAGATGCGGTCCTCCGACCACGTCTTCTGCGTCGCACACCCGTACTCTTATGTCCGTTCCTTGGCTGACTTCCTCACCCAATTCCCATGTCATAGTTGATTTTCATAAGTCAAACTGTGCTTTGTGTATGTTTAGAAGGCAGGAAGTTATTTGGCCCCAATGGGCATCTGGTGTATCAGCTGTAGATGAGAAATTTAGCCAATGCAGTAGCACTGCTAGCCTGGAGTCTTTGACGTGCATCAGGCAGTTCTGGTACACGACCCCACGCCGGTACGACTCTCATCCGGATCGAAACGGGCAGGGGTAAGGACTGAACCCAGGATCCCTGGGTTCTGCAGCTCGAGCTTCGTGCGCTCCGAGCCGGGTGTGCTTACACACACGCCTTCGATCCCCCATTTCAGGAGTTGTTGTTGAAACGTACTTTATTTTTCCACCCACCTGACTTAATGGCCTCCTCATTTGGTGCGGAGCCTCGCGTAAAACGACTTTTAGAGGACGGAATTGTAGCTGGCACGTATAACATCTGCAAGGCCAGAGCATGCAACCGACAAGAGGGGCGGACTCTCTGGCATCTGTAAAGAATAGCAGACCAAAAATAAAACAAAAATGCGACAGTGAAATGAGAGTCACCGAGGAACTTAGACGTGAAACCAATCCGGTCATTCTACGATATCCGACAAAATGTAACTCTGGCACATGGGGTCCGTCTATCCGCTAACCCCTGGACAATCCTTCGCGAACCATTTCTGCAACGTTTGGGTGCCGTGACTTCACGTAATCTTTCAGCTGGTTCAAGAAGTAACTTATGCGCAAATTATTTTGTGTGCTTGAACCTCGCTCGCAGCCTCTTCCCGAAGAAACCATTAAAAAAACTGCTCTCCTCAGAAAAACAAGACAAAGCAAGAGTGGCGAAGTTGGTGGGAACGAACGTCGAGACGTGACTGCTGGAAATATAACGCCGACGCCGGGTGTAAGACCGCAAAATAGCCCCGCTACTGCAAACAGAAAACGTGGAGACGTCATCCGAAAAAGCGCATATAGTGAGGCCGTCTATTTTTGGCGCACCTTCCTGATTCAAGTTGAGCTTTACGTTACTCCTTCAGGAGGCAAGTGCGTGAAGGGTGAAACAAAAATAATGAAAAAGAGGCAGGGCAAAACAAGCGGTCAAGGTCGGCGTTCCCCGTAGAGTTATTGGGATTCGTTACTGGAGAACGGGCGTATAACGTACTTCTGAAAGCCGAGTACACTTTGCACGAAAGTTTGACGTATACACCGGGGTGCGTACTGCTGTTTGCTCACGGGGTAATACCATGGAGCAAAACTAGGGCCCTCATTGGCCTACTTGAACGTCCCGCTCTTTCGCAAGCAGGAGACGATAGTGACCCTTTCGCGCTCGTTGTTTGTTGTTTGAGATAAGAAGACGGCTCTCACCGAGGATGGTGGCGGGGTCGCCGTCTTCAGGTGCAGTGGCGACGGCGGGTGTATCACTGGGGCGCGCGTTAAACCACCCCCCCCACACGCCGCTTCGCGGCGACAGTGTGAGGCGGCACATTACAAGGCGACACGATGGGGAGTTGCTGGCGATAGATATTTGGCGGTAAACAAAAGGCTAGTTTGGACGGCGAATACAAACCTCAAAACACTGCGTAATGGAGCGCTAAAAGCGTCTCGGGCCTAATCCGCGTGTAGAAGCAAAACGTGAAGATACCGGCGTCGGTTCTCTATAGGGCTGCAAGCCCAGCGAAGCAAGCAGCCAGCCAGCAAGTTCTCAGGGCGGCATCTCTATATCCGAGGCGGCATCTGGGTGCTCGAGAAATACTGGCGCGCGTTTAACGAGCCGGCGGCGAGCGCATTTGTGACGTTCCTCAAAAAAAGGCCAATCAGGTCCCCCTGGATTCACCTGATGGTTTTACTTCGTGAGGAAGCAGCTATACGGCCCCGGGGAGGTTTTGGATTCGTTGCTGAGGAACCGGTATGCATAGCCTATTCGTCTATAAATAGTATGTTGCGCACCAGTGCGACCATGCGCTTCGTTACAAAAGTAACGGATCGACTTCTACATGACGCTGTAGTAGTGAAAATGTAACGCGTTCTTTCTTTTCGGGACCCAGACGGAAGACTACTAGGACCGCGTTAAAGTAAACCATTTTGTTATGCTACTGTAGTCACTGAAAGCATAAGGATCGCAGGGCGTGACTTATTGTATTTCGCTCTTCTCGCTTTGTCCCTCGCTGTTCTAATCGGTTAATTCCCCAAACTCGTTAACCGCGCAGCAATAGCAAGATCTTCGGGACACGCACGTCATGCGTTTTTTTGTTGACTGGTGTCCGTGAAATATATATCGTGATCACTGAAAAAGCACCTTATCCTAACAATATACTATGGGGCATAGCCAAGATAAAATTAGATCAGCAGAAAGCACGATGCGCATTCAAATTGGCAATTATGGTCAATTGGACACAACACCTGAAAAAACCACCAATACAGACTAACGTAAGCCGCGACAACTAAAAGAAAAAGAAACTAAGTTTGTATGGGATGATCCATTCGTTGCAGGACATCGCACCACCAGTCCCCGACTCCCCCACCCACCCTCTAACGATGGCACCAAACGATGAAAACCCAGACAGCGGTTCATCCATATATATTCTTTATCAATCACTCTCATTCTCTCTCTCTCTCTCTCTCTCTCTCTCTCTCTATCTCTCTCACTCTCTCTGACTCTTGAATGCCAATCAAGGTCGGCCGGGGCCCTTATGAATGCCACCGAAGGGTCTGGCAGCACCTGGCTCATGTGGAGGCCCGACGCTCGAGGACGTGGGAAGGCCGTCGGCAAGCAAACGAAAGGGACTCGGCAAACTGGGGTCGACGACAATGGGACATCGGAGCGGGACAAGCCGGCACCGAATGGACAAAAGAAACGAGATCACAAACAAAGAGGGAGAGGAAGTGGAAGGACGGCTGTTGACAGTCGGCTGGGAATGCGTTTGTGTGGGGGATGACGTGTTCGGCCGCTCTGCTGGACAAAGGAGACGCAAGCCGGCTTAATTTCGCTTCGGTCCGGTCTTTCTTTGATGCCGACTCAAGAATGTCACTGAGTCCTACTTTTAGGCTAATCATGTTCTTTAACACGCGAGACTGTAATGCAGAAAAGGAAAAAAAAACTTTTCCTTAGATGATCATCCTCAGGAAAACTCATAATGCGTGTGACTTCGTGTTTTTCTTTTTGTATGGTGGTTTTGTTGCTTTTATACGTCGGCTACGTATTCCATTTGCCTTATAATCGATACGTTGACCATGGTCCTTGACAGGCTTCAGAGAAACAGGTCCTGCCCAGCCCCAGTAATCAGAAAGAGATAATTAACGAGACGAAAACATCGCAACGCAGAAGATTACCAGAGGGCCTTAAATTTGAAATTGATTATTGGAGACCGGCATTTAACAAAAACTTTTTCTCACCCTAAAGGGAGGACGCGCTTTGAACTTTCAGCTAAGCATCCATCTTAGCTGACTCCCTTTCGAAAGATGGTGCTCCATATCTCGTTCTTCCGGATCGGCATGATGCATCATGTGTCCGCGATTTACGTGGTTCGCAACAGGTTGCCACTGTGTCTTGGCCCGTCAAATTCAGAGACGTCCTGGCGGTCCCGCCAGGCAAGGACGTGCCCTCGAGCAGACGCCCGTCAATAGGCGGCAGCACCATGACCCCGATCCCCGGGCAGAGCTCGGATTCGCGTCGCCAATGTACCGACCTCCACGTCCATCATCCTTGCCAGAGACGCCGAGGCGAATGGGACTGTCACGGACGGACGTCAAAACAATCCAACAACTCTTGAGAAGGCAGCTTACTCCTTCATGTAACGCGCAAAAGCGCATGACATAAATAGTCAGAAAAAGAAATCAATGAGAAAGACGCGAGCGAGGGACACTCCTAACCCGTTCTTTGACGCGCAGAGTGCACGAGAGAGCATTCGCCATACTTCGTACAATCAGCTAGGAGCAAAAGGGTGGTACTCCATCCACCTGCCAAAACCGACGACGGTAATCAGGTTTACTTTTGATTTTCTTGGTCGAATCTTTCTTTGTGTTTAACGCGGCGTCAACTGTTGCTATCTATCACTGCCTGTCATCCTGTTTTCGTATATGGAAGTCACTGGTAGGTGGCCGATTTTGGGTATGGCGGGGCTTTTCCAGACAGCTATATTATACTCAGTACGTTGGTTATAACTTATATATCAAAGTCCTATACCCCTTATTCACCTCAGGTCCTAACTGAGTCCGTGGCTAGAGAGCTTTGAGGTGACAGCGAGCTTCCACAATGCTTTTGCAACGAGCATTGGACGCCATCAAGATTGCTGGTAACAAATATACAGCATATATTTATTCTAGATTTTAGCACCCTATTAGTGTGAGCTCTTTTTGAGCATGCGCTACGAACAACGGACTCAAATATGGTGGCCGGTTTTATGAGGCGAAAAGAAAAAAAGCGGTGCTGGACACCAACATAAAGAATGCGCTTTAGGAAGAACCGAACCATTTTTCTCAGCGCATTTTGTATTATTCTGCCGCCGGTTAATGGGGCAATTCGTTTGTGGTTCAAAAATAAATAGATGAGCTGAAACACTGTTTAAAGCAACAGAGACAAGGTCGGAAGAATGTTTGCGAGCAGTGGATGTTTTGCAATGGAGCAACATTGGAAGAATTCCACAGATATGCTCAACTGCTGCTGTGGAACAATATAGTGTTAATCTTAGTTCATACGAATGAACTGCACACCCGTAACAGCTTTGTTTAACAATATCGGTCGCTGACGATTGGCTAGTCAAGTTTCATTTTTGTACATTCAATAGCCCACACAACGTCGAAACTGAGCTACACGCTTCTTCTAGATTTTTGTAATGATATTTACACCTGGACCTGCGCCGGTACGGTAGTAACCGTAATGACATTGGATATGGAGCTTTCGCTAAGAATTACCATTTGTGCATACGTGCTCGTGCTCTTAAGTCTCCCTTTCGCATTTGAACAAAGTTCTTTGCCTGACAATCATTCACCGGTTTCTGTCACACGGTTAAAGAAGTGACAGAACTGCGGAAGTGACAATAGCAAACGCGACCTGCAACATCCTGCTTCCCCTAACTGGTTTGATACGTGACACGAGTGCGACGCCAGTCATCCATCAAGCTAGACAAGTCACCCACGAAGGACGCACCGACAGGGTTGAGGTCAGGGAATACTGACCTTGCCTTGCTCCGGTGCATTCCATCGCCCTCTTTAACCCTTTTCACGCTTCCTCTCCCCTCTACCTCCCTCGTCCCACATCTTTACAACCCAGCTCCAAGATCTTGACAGCTGCTGGTGCGGTGTCTGTGTGTCCTCCAGACACAATGAGGGCTGCAAGACATTGAAGGACCCGCCCAAATACTTCGAGTGCTGCGAACGTTCCTTGAAGAGTATGTAAAGCTATAAAACCTGCATAACTTCCTTTTGACAGACGCGTTTATATTGGTAAAGTTTTGAATGGAAGACCTGGGGACTGCTCTACGACAGCGAGGTCAAAAAGGTGTGCCTAGTTACAGGTTCAGTTAAGTATCATAAAAACGGTCCGTGGGCACTTGATTGTTCAGAATGACGGCTAAGCTATAGCGCGAAAACACACCACAACACCCGCTTAAATTGAAACCGGTTGCGGTGGAATTCGATCTCTCGACGTTTATGTCTGCAATTCGAACTGTGCCCATGAACCGTAACGCAAGTCACACTCCAGCGATTTGAGCCGTTTGTCTGCCTTAGCACGCTGGGTCAACAACCCTTTATCACCCAGTGGCAGAGTTGTTCTAAGGAGGTTTACACAGTGGGAGAGCAGTCTGCCTTAAAATGGTGTGTGATGTCTCCACTGAATAAGGGTGATTTTGGGCAGCGTATTTCAACTGCTTATTCTGGCGATCCTTACAGAAGGCCACGCAGTGGTGGCTACTCAAACGGACGCCGTTGTGCGACGCAAGTTCATATCGGAACCGAAAAGGGTAAGATTTCAAATGGAAAACATCGCCATTATATTTGTAAGAAAATAAACCAAGGATCACACCACTTTTACGCGTTCTCTCTCTCTCTCTGTCAGCACTCCTAAGATGGCCTAACCCCCCCCCCCTTTATGTTGACAGTTGACTGTAAACTGAGGAGTGGACTCGACCACCATGCCCAGACAAGTAAACCGAAAGAAGTATCGTTCGTACCCTCGAAGACGATGCTCTTAGCCTCGCGCCGGGCGCTTTTCAGCCGTGCCTCAAGAACGTGCTAGAATACAGTAGCGCACATCAAAGACAAAGATAATTCGACCCCCTCGCGCGAGGCTACATCGTCTGTTACGCGAGTTGTGAACCCGCGAATCGAGGGTGTACGGACCCGCGTTTGATGTTTGTGCAGGTGGCGGGAGACGTCGAAGGAGTTGGAAAGGGTGAAACGGTGTAAAAGACAAAAACAAATAAACACGAAGAGCTTTCTCCTGCCGAGAAGAAAAACACGATGGAAGGCTACGGAGAGCCTACTCGGCGTTGTTTTACTTGATCTTTGTCTTTCGTATATTTGTACATGCCTTGCCCGTTTTTCTAGTGGTTCTAGTGACCGGTCATACAAAAAATCGTGTTTTCTCTTCGGCTATTCCCTCCCCTCCTCCCGTATGTTACCTATTTTGTTGAACTTGCTCTCTTTATGCTGCTAAATGTTCTGCTCGTATTGCTCCAGTTACTGTAATATGCTCATATTTTTAAAAAGTAACGAGTAATTAAAGTAATCCGTTACCAATATTTTGTAACGCAATTACAATACAAATTACTTTCGAAAAAAGTAACGTGGCAATTACAAAATTACTTGCAAAAGTAACGGATTACTTACCAAGTCTGGTTCCACCACGCGTTGCTCGGACATCAGTTACCTTAGCAACCATCTCATCGTTAGGGGCGCGAAGCGATCGTAACGCAGTCGGTCCTAACCAATTAAGCGCAGATATCTGAATCATGGCGTATACTGGGCTGTCTACAGATGACAGTAATGCCCAAGTTAGGCGGTGTGGGGACAAAGAAGAAGCGATCCAGGAGGCACGTGCACGGGCGGGGCGCGGGCTTGGCGCTGGCTCGATTAGGCAGTTCGACCCCAGGGCGCGAATAAAAGCGGATGTCACGTCCTACACTGGCGCCCAACGTGGTAGGACGTGACCTCCGCTTTTATTGGCGCCTGGGTCGAAGCGCCTAGTCGAGCCACACCATGCCCGTGCGCTGCCTGGGATCGCTTCTTCTCTTTTCCTCCAACGGACACCCCTAACCACAGTTAAGTCACGCTCAAAGTTACGCTCAACCACAATTTTCACACTATAGCTCGGACAGCCATTTCAGAACTGAAGAGAACGCGTGCGCAGCCTTGATGGGCGCTCCAAGTTGCGCAAGCGCACGTGTGCACGTAGCTTTGACTGCATAGCCGCAGTAGTCCTAAAGTATAGTGTAGTAAGCTAATAGGGTATAAGAAAAAAATAATACGGGTCGAAAAGAGTAAAAACTCAGGCAAGCTGGTGAATACATTTCACAAAATATTAAGACGGCATGCGTTGTATCCGTTTCTTGTCATATTTTCTCGTATCGGCTTGAAGTTTGGAAGGTTTTAGGTGGCGCCTGTTGTCGATCCACCATTTTAGAAATACCTAGTATCACCTGGCGTAAAACGAGGTTCGAGAATTTCGCAAAAGAATTAATGCGCGTATTAGGAAGGACAGGAAATAATCGTCCAAGAACGAAAATGTAGATAAAATAAAATAAGCCACAATGGGCACAAAAGGAAATTTTGGGGTAAACACGATTGAGGGCGTGCTCACGTAACCGCGTACCAGAACGTCCTCAACCGGAGATTTCCACAAATGGTTCATCTCGTACAGTGAAAACACCGTAAACAAAAGCGAAACACAAAGAAAATAAAGCCTCCGGAAGGGCTGTACGTAGCATGGCGGCAAACGACGTCTCGTGTTTTCCCAGATGTCACATACGGACGCACTATTTGCGGCTGATATGACTCTACCGCCTCCGTATGCCCCTCTTGTGCCCCTCCCTCCCCTATGGAAAGACGTCTAACGAGCAACGACGAAACACATGCCTCCGGCACACTGCCCCCCCCCCCCCCTTTCACCACGCACATACACACATACGCGCACCCTCCTTTTTTTCCGGTTTAAGCCGTTGCATTAAAATTCCAACGCTTGCGACATACCGGAGCAAGGCATCGTTTGTTTTGACCTTCATGTCGCGTTGATGGACGTGCGGTGGCGCTTAACGCGGTGTGCGCTCTGGCTCGCCTCGAGGGACTTCTGGTGCTGTACTTTCAGCTGTAGTCACATGGCAGCTTAAAGGGACACTGACAGGGTGTTTATGCTCGCCGAGGTTTTTAGTTGTACATGACATATGAGAGCCCAACTACCCAAAACACAATTTGCGACTCGAAATTCGGTTTCTTTCCGCCCGAAAACCGCCGATCAAGAACTGGCCGGTTCGAGTCTCGCTCACTCTCTTTTCCGTGGTCACGGGCCGTTTTCGAAGTTATCGATGCGACTACCAAATTTAATGAAAGTCGTTGGTCACTGAAGGCACACACTCAATATTAAAAATAGAAAAAAATATGAAACCCATTTTTTGTGGCTTCTAAAAAGCTGCAAATACGTTGATTGAAAAAAAAAAGTTCCACAGAGAACCGGAAGCATTCTGTGCGTGCGTCGTTTCGCGTATCGTGGGACTCGCGGGGACGGCGATGGCAGCGGACGACGGGCGCGGGACCTCTACTTCAGAACTGTCGTTCGCGGTACCGGCGAATTCTGTCTGCCTTTAAAAGAGAAATTTGGGACTGATCAAAAGAATTGGTATTCATCCCGTACGACACGCCCGACCACCAAGCCGATTTGCACGAAGACGTCGCCGAGCCGTCGCTCCCTTCTCGTGGCTGAAGACATCGCTCGCGCAAACTTCAAGCACGACGCGTCTACTTCGAGTTGAATATGCACGCGTACGATTTCTTTACTAGGTGCGAATGTCGCCAATACGTGGTGCTTCCCGACTTCGACCCGGGAGTGCTTTTGCTGGAGGAAAATCGGCAGCAAACTTTCCAACTTACAATTTACCGGCTGAAGTATTACTAAGGAAAGAGATCCCCCTGTCACGTGATCCCCCCGTAGCTCAGTGGGTACGACGTCCGCTTCACACGCGGCAGGACCGGGTTCGATCCCCGATGATGGCACTTTTTTTTTCTTTTTCAAACATTTTTCGATGTTTACCTTTCTTTCTTTTTACAATTATCACTGAAGAAACAAACAAAAATTAACAAACAAATGTTGTGGACGAAACGTCGCTGAATTAAATGGGGATGGGATTTCCTTTTTTGACACCTGCGAACTCAATGTAATCACTTTCCACAAAATGCAAAGAGCATATAAATCAGGTAGCGTCCGCTTTCCGAGGTGCTCGTAAATGTTCTACAGGAATTGCAGCCAGCCATTGGTCCCGATCCCGTTGATATTTCGGAAACTCTGTCGCACAATGCCACTTTTTTTCGGACGCAGGACGTGTGAGCCAGCTCTTCACGCAACATCTTGGGTGTATTCTTTTCGGAGCCCATCATGAAAATTAACCACGGGCACTCGCTACTCATCTCCAACTCCTCAATGTACAAAACAACTCATCTTGGAGTACAGAACAGCGAGCGGAACAAACATAACTGCAAAAGAATCGCAAACAGTGCCCGCTAAAGCCGCATGTCGTCTGCTACGCCGAGGGAAAAAAAAAAGAGAGAAAAAAAGCGCACGGTCGGGTGTAGCCACGTGACTTCCGCCACTCCCGCTATCCTCTCCACTTCTCCGTTTCGGTTTCGGTTTCGCGCAGTTGCGTTTTTTGGCTTTATTAAAAAAATACGCTACTCTGTTGCAAAATATTAATTGGGTAGTCCTCCGACACCATAATGAAGCGCCTGGCAAAAAATGAAAAAAATTTTTTGGGGGTGTCAGTGTCCCTTTAAGCCGCTCGCCGGGCGTGACGAGTCTATCGTATCTTATTAACAAGTTCTTACTGCTCCTCAACCAAAGGGACTGGGGCACCAGACGATAAGAATGGCACAGAAGGAATCTCAAGACACAAGGAGTAAAGATAGGACGAGTCACACTCTTCCCTTCTCAAAGTGTCGGCGACTGTATACAGCGTACTTCCGCACTTCTGTACTATGGTGCCTGGAGCGTCAGCGTCTCCGACTGGTGTGTTTAGCGTCCTATCCCGCCCGTACCTCAAAGTGGAACCCCAAGTGGCAGCAACATGACGTCAGCAGAGGCCGAGACGTCATGCTGCCGCCTCGTCGCGATCCTGGCGGTCGGCCCGTAGAAGTACTGGCGAGGCACGAGCTAACGGGTGTCGCTGTAGTCATGGCGTCCCAGGCGTCCCGGCTTCCGGCTGCTGTACTTCCGTGGACTGTCACATTGAGAGGCGGCCTGCGGCAGGACAGGCGTCTGCCATAGATACCACAAGTGTTGGGACTCCCGCCAGGATCCGCAACCGGCGACAGCATGACACATTTATGACGTCATCAGGCGGAAATCGAGGGACCACCTTTTTGGACGCGGTAAACACACCCAGTTGGAGACGCGCTCCAGGCACCATATTCTGCCATAGACCAACTAGACCCTCTGACGTCACGCCATCTCCTGTGGCGCTGCTGTCGGCACCCGCGCACGCCCAGAAGCGCCCCCTCCCCGGCCAGACACACACACGCACAAAAACAAGAAAGCTGCCACAAAACTGGCAACAAAAAGTCGCGACTACACAACCTATGTATAGCCTATAAGCATATTGACGACACAAGAGGAAAGCAACACAATGCAACCAAAACACCATAAAAAGAAAAAAGGGACCCTACAGAACAGCAGCATCGGGTCAACAGACAGCTTCAGAAATGCAGGTATGAGATGGTAGCTGGCGAGGTCACGAAACATTTGATTCGAAGAACTTGGATTCTACAAGTGTGTTGGCAGAGAGTCACAGAAGAGAAAACTCGGAACTCACTAGGCGAAACAAACGCCAACAGCAGTTTTGGCGGTAGTTCATACTGCCATTTGTGGGAAAGGTTATGAGCGAGTCGAAATGATAAAACTGCGCCCCCGCGGGGAATCTCTTTGTTTGATAGATCGTTATGCCACCCCTTGTTGCACTGGATCAGTCTCTGGCGAAGCGAGGATTAATGATCTAAGCACGGATATATTTAGCATCACGCGCGGTATACCGGATGAAATAATGCGAGAAAATATCCAAATTGTTCTCCGAAATCGAGTCTCTCCGTGTTTTTCTTCGGCTATTCCCCCCCCCCCCCCCCCGTTATGTTACCTACTTTGTTGAACTTGCTCTTTTATCCGCTGCTAAATGTTCTGCTCGTATTGCTCCGGTTACTGTAATATGCTCATATTCTTAAAAGTAACGAGTAATTAAAGTTATCCGTTACCAATATTTTGTAACGCAATTACAATACAAATTACTTCAAAAAAGTAACGTAGGCAATTACAAAATTACTTGCAACAAAGTAACGGATTACTTAACAAGTCTGGTTCCACCACGCGTTGCTCGGACATCGGTTACCTTAGCAACCATCTCATCGTTAGGGGCGCGAAGCGATCGTAACGCAAGTCGGTCTAACCAATTAAGCGCACATATCTGATATCATGGCGTATACTGGGCTGTCTACAGACGACAGTAATGCCCAAGTTGGGCGGTGTGGGGACAAAGAAGAAGCGATCCAGGAGGCACGTGCACGGGCGGGGCGCGGGCTTGGCGCTGGCTCGATTAGGCGGTTCGACCCAGGGCGCGAATAAAAGCGGAGGTCACGTCCTACACTGGCGCCCAACGTGTAGGACGTGACCTCCGCTTTTATTGGCGCCTTGGGTCGAGTGCCTAGTCGAGCGCTCAGTCCGCACCCCGCCCATGCACGTGCCTCCTGGGATCGCTTCTTCTCTTTCCCTCCAACGGACACCCCTAACCACAGTTAAGTCACGCTCAAAGTTACAGCTTAACCCACAATTTTCACACTATAACTCGGACAGCCATTTCAGCAACTGAAGAGAACGCGTGCGCGAGCTTTGATGGGCGCTCAAGATGCGCAAGCGCACGTGCGCACGTAGCTTTGACTGCATAGCCGCATGTAGTCCTAAAGTATAGTGTGAATAAGCTAATAGGGTATAAGAAAAAAATAATACGGGTCGAAAGAGTAAAAACTCAGGCAAGCTGGTGAATACATTTCACAAAATATTAAGACGGCATGCGTGTATCCGTTTCTTGTCATATTTTCTTGTATCGGCTTGAAGTTTGGAAGGTTTTAGGTGGCGCCTGTTGTCGATCCACCATTTTAGAAATACCTAGTATCACCTGGCGTAAAACGAGGTTCGAGAATTTCGCAAAAGAATTAATGCGCGTATTAGGAAGGACAGGAAATAATCGTCCAAGAACGAAAATGTAGATAAAAAAATAAGCCACAATGGGCACAAAAGGAAATTTTGGGGTAAACACGATTGAGGGCGTGCTCACGTAACTGCGTACCAGAACGTCCTCAACCGGAGATTTCCAAAAATGGTTCATCTCGTACAGTGAAAACACCGTAAACAAAGCGAGACACAAAGAAAATAAAGCCTCCGGAAGGGCTGTACGTAGCATGGCGGGCAAACGACGTCTCGTGTTTTCCCAGATGTCACATACGGACGCACTATTTGCGGCTGATATGACTCTACCGCCTCCGTATGCCCCTCTTGTGCCCCTCCCTCCCCTATGGAAAGACGTCTAACGAGCAACGACGAAACACATGCCTCCGGCACACTGCCCCCCCCCCCTCTTCACCACGCACATACACACATACGCGCACCCTCCTTTTTTTCCGGTTTAAGCCGTTGCATTAAAATTCCAACGCTTGCGACATACCGGAGCAAGGCATCGTTTGTTTTGACCTTCATGTCGCGTTGATGGACGTGCGGTGGCGCTAACGAGGTGTGCGCCCTGGCTCGCCTCGAGGGACTTCCGGTGCTGCACTTTCAGCTGTAGTCACATGGCAGCTTAAGGATCGCCGGGCGTGACGAGTCTATCGTATCTTATTAACAAGTTCTTACTGCTCCTCAACCAAAGGGACTGGGGCACCAGACGATAAGAATGGCACAGAAGGAATCTCAAGACACAAGGAGTAAAGATAGGACGAGTCGCACTCTTCCCTTCTCAAAGTGTCGGCGACTGTATACAGCGTACTTCCGTACTTCTGTACTATGGTGCCCTGGAGCGCGTCCCCGACTGGTGTGTTTAGCGTCCTATCCCGCCCATACATCAAAAGCGGTCCTCAAGTGGCAACAAATGACGTCATAGATGCCGGAGTGTCAGCGTTGTCGCCTGTCGCAGGATCCTGGCGGTCGGCCGTAGAAGTACTGGCGAAAAGCACGAGCCAACGCAAGTGTCGCTGTAGTCATGGCGTCCCAGGCGTCCCAACTTCCGGCTGCTGTATCTTCCGTAGGACTGTCACAGTGGAGAGCGACCTGCAGCAGGACAGGCGTCTGCCATAGATACCACAAGTGTTGGGACTCCGCCAGGATCGCAACCGGCGACAGCATGACACATTTATGACGTCATCAGGCGGAAATCGAGGGACCACCTTTTCGGACGCGGTAAACACACCAGTCGGAGACGCGCTCCAGGCACCATATTCTGTATAGACCAACTAGACCCTCTGACGTCACGCCACTCCTGTGGCGCTGCTGTCGGCACCGCGCACGCTCAGAAGCGCCCCCTCCCGGCCAGACACACACACGCACAAAAAACAAGAAAGCTGCCACAAAACTGGCAACAAAAACAAAAAAAAGACTACACAACCTATATAGCCTATACATATTGACGACACAAGAGGAAAGCAACACAATGCAACCAAAACGCCAAAAAAGAAAAAAGTGACCCTACAGAACAGCAGCATCGGGTCAACAGACAGCTTCAGAAATGCAGATATGAGATGGCTAGCTGGCGAGGTCACAAAACATTTGATTCGAAGAACTTGGATTCTACAAGTGTGTTGGCAAAGAGTTACAGAAGAGAAAACTCGGAACTCACTGAGACGAAACAAACGCCAACAGCAGTTTTGGCGAAACTATACTGCCATTTGTGGGAAAGGTTATGAGCGAGTCGAAATGATAAATCAACGCCCCCGCGGGGAATCTCTTTGTTTGATAGATCGTTATGCCACCCCTTGTTACACTGGACTGCCCCATGAAAGCGAGGATTAATGATCTAAGCACAGATACATTGTACATCACGCGCGGTATACCGTGATGAAAATAATAAGTAGGAAAATGATCCTAATCGAGTCTCTCCGGAAATTCGGGCTTGAACGGGTTCTTCCCCGTCTCCGTCTGTCTGGACTCGGCGTTGAAGCGAAACAGAGTTGCAAATATTTTCTCTCCGTAGTCACACAATCGTGGGAATTCATGATGGCATATCAACCAACCCCGAAACCGTCTGGGCACGTTGCATAGTCCATCCAAACAAAGCTCTCTGTGTCTCCGCACGCTGATATTATTTCGGCACGTCCTTCAGATTGTGACTGCATAAAACTCTACCCACAACGTGTTCCTTTTTTTTTTTTTCACTTTCGTGAATTTGTTGCGGGGGAATATTTTTGAATCTGCGTCCATGTCAACAATCCTACGGGGGATGACTACATCCCCTGAACGCAGCCCTTGTAGTAGCGAGTGACAGTTTCTCGGAAGTCGATGCCGGGCTTTCGAGAAACGAAATAAGAAAATGCCACTGCAGTAAATCTGGACAACTTCAACGACCGAGCTACGCTATTCCTCCATATATTTCCGCCCAGTGTAGGTGGAGAAGATACTTAATTTTGTTTTCCTCGTTTATATTTATGGTTATCTACCCACTAACCCAGACTATGCTGGTCAACTTCTGATAAAAACAAATACATTCTAAAAAAAACCTGTTCTACAATTACTGACAACGTGAAAATCGCAGGACGTGGCGGGTTATTAGCATTTCATTATCGCTTCGCGGCCAATGAAAATTTTTGGCTGATAAGAACGCCCAAGAAAAAACCTTAAGCAAGAAGCCCCAACATAATAATTGCCAGGTCCCCTGCGTATCTGAAGCCGTAAGTGGCTGTGTTTACATGGATACGCCAGTAGCGCATCGAAGCGAGAGGGAACCAATCACACGCGCCTAGCCCCTCTGCTTCTTTATCTTCTAGCCAATCACAATCGTCATATGTCGAATCCATACGCTACGGTCGCATCCATGTATCCGCGGCTAGTTGCTTTAGCGTACTTACTCACAGGAGGACCAATCAATCACCTGCAAGCTACAGAGTCTATCTAGAGAACGACGGAAGCGCGAAAGCATGCAGCTTGACTCCGTGACGTCATCGGCGCAGGGCTTATGAAGGTTTTTTGTTGTTGTTGTTGTTTTTAATCGAACCGTATATTGGGCGTCGCCAGATGCCGGTTGCGCTCCGGAGATCGTAGTGATTGGGGACCATGGATGTCGCGAACCTGAGGAGGTTCGAGGTCGATCAAGTTCGCCTTTCTCGAACCTTCCAACGCGAAGTGTGATAAAACGTTCGACTGAAGTTCGACTTTCGTGCGCATGCACGAAAATTTGTTGAACACGAGCTGGCACCACCCAGGGGAAGTAAAATTTAATATTTGTTAGATTTATTGTTTCACTGGTTCACATTACCAACCAACGATATCATTAAAAGTACCTATTTTTGCTTTTGTATCGTGTAAACACCGGTAGTCATTTTATGAAATGTAAAATAGACTACTTTATTCTTTTTTTTCTTTCAAAAGTTAGAATCTTCGTGTAGAAGCCGGACAACACAGTCGATAGGTCTAACTTCGTCGAACTTCGCAAAAAGGTCGAAGATTCGCCGAACCGGTCGAACCTTGAACCGTCGGGATCGACAAATGTTCGCGACATCCCTAATTGGGACGCAAGAGTGCTGTGCGGGAAAGTAGACGCACAGGCATTTCTTGTTTGCAAGTAGAAGGAAATGTTGGCCAGGAACTGTCGTAATGTCCCCACGCGCTCTTAGCGACGAGATGTTTCGGTGGTGCCCTCTTGCGGTTCGTACCCATGCATGATGTCATTACCAGGATTCTCAGTTACAAACAAGAAATTCCATGTAGGGATGAAAAAAAAAAATCACGGCGGGAGCTCCTAGTCATTGCCTTCGGCAAAGTTAAAAGCCTGATATTGCTCTCTTTGCGTCGATGAAAGCAGATACTACTTTTTCACCTCAACTTGTGCACCGGCGAAAGAGAATTGTATTAGTGCGCCAACCAACCAGAGTGCCGGGTGTCCTCACCCGGCACTCCCACTGGGAGGAGTCAGAGTGCATGTTGACAGTTGATTCAGCCAGCGGGTTGCAAGCAGGTTTGTGGCGTGCGTATTCGTAGCGGTCGCTCGCGGAGGAGCGGACGTCTGTGCTATCGATTTAGAACTGCACAGGCCGGCATCTTTACAGAGTAATAAAACAGAACGATAAAGTGGTAAAGAAAACCGAACATGCAGAAGAACGCAATCGAGTCGAGCACGTCGAGCATTCGATTTCCCGAATACAACAACAACATGACGTCACCGAGTTAACCGGACGCGTTCGTAAATTTAACACCCCTATGACGTGGCGCAAAAGAAGTAGAGAAATAGACACTCAGGCTGCAAGTCTTGCGCCGTTTAAGTGGACAGTTTGACGGTACAATTGTTTTATTTGAGAAAAGATGTTAGCCAAGTCGGGAGTGCTGCATTTATTAACAAAGCAATTCCGTTTGTGAACGACTCGCTCTTCTCTGAACAAACGAACGCAGTCACTGCGGTCTCAGTCACCTCCGCAGTGACTGCGTGCGATCCGTATTTTAAAAAGAATCACACCAATAAATTTGGAGATATAAAAAATTATAGCTCAAAACGTGTTACATTATAAACCCTATTTAAGATGACTAGATTATCACGATTACGACGCTCGTAGAGAACCTTTTCTTTGTAGACATTTTTTGTCTATATTTGTTTCAAAAATGGCGGAGGAACGCTTCGTGGTGGTGCGACGGTGACTGGCCAATGCGCGGCCTGTAGAGGTGGAGCCTCCGGTGCACAAGTTGAGGTGAAAAAGAGTATAGTCCCACTCAAAACGTCAAAGTGAGCGCTTGGCCAATCTAGAAAGGCACCCCACGGCGACGTGTTTTGGTCGCGTAGGTCGCGTCAATAGTCACTCACAGTCGCCAGTATTCGAGCCTCTGCGAAGGTATGCTGACTTTGTGTTTGCTTCCTCGAGCTTCAGGACGTCGTCTGCTTTCGGGCGAAACGACACCCGTCTGGAGGCAGACGACGTCCACGGGAGCTTCCGGATGAGTTGTCTGCAGATCTGCGGTGTTGTCGAGTTGACTTATACCTGGCCGCAAGCCGTGCTTCGCAACGAGCGACTGCTCTTGACGCGACGCCCGCACGACAATTACATTGTGGTTACGGTGCGTCATAAGCCGTCCATCTTCTTGACATCCTTCGCTGTCAGCGGCTTCGAAGACGAACGTGCCGATCGTCGTCTGCAAAAGCTTCGTGCTCTTGTCGCTACGTTCAAGTTGTGTCGGCGCCTCCCAGTATATTGTTTGCTGAAAATTTTCAACGCGCTTAAGTTTCGAATAAATGACGATGTTCCTTTTTGGCCTTCATTATTCGGAACGCGAAATGAAAACGCAAAGATATCCAAATCTAATCGAGTCCATGCTGATCAAGTCACAGCTTATCAAGTCAAAGCTGATCAAGTCAAAACTGATCAAGTCAAAGCTTATCACGTCAAAGCTAATCAAAGGGAAGCGGAAACACTTCTTGAAAAAAAAAAACGAGTTAGAGGTGAATTCTGGCCTCTTTTTATCCCGTGAATCTAAATATCAGGTTTGTTTTGCCCTAAGATGTAACTAAACGCGAGAAAACAGGAAAGACCTCCGACCAGTCATGACGTCATACTAGGATATTTTGACCGCCAAGCGCGTGTTGCTCGTGTGGGCAGCGCGTGCAATTGAGGGCTACGTGCAATAGTGGTACAAGTGCAAATGCAGAGCTCGCCAAAAAGTCCCTTAATAACTTTATTTGTGCATGCCAATGTCAATATAGCGTTCGAACTTGGAGTATATAAGTCTACAGTGTTCTCTACCGCCGAAAGTAGAGTACCACATGTATAAGTGTAAGCTCAGGGGCCGTGAATATCATGAATGGTACAAGTGTACTTGTACCATTATTGCACGTAGCCCCTCAATTACAAGCTTGTCACATATATTCTTCCGCACTGACACCAGTCGTGACGTCTATTTTTGATTTTTTTGAAAATATCAAGAGTGCGCGTGCATAGCTTTGATAGGCGCGATAGATGCGCCAGAGCGGGGACTCCAAAAACTACTAATATGACGTCACGTACCGGGGAAAAAAAAAGGGGGGGGGGTTCAGCGGTACTTTGAAGATTAATTTCTGCATCCCCCGTGCACCAAATTGAAAAATAATCTCGATACTCGTGATCCTGCAGATCAAACGAAGATGACTTGAAGTCCTTTTCCTCAAATGCATATCCGCTTCAGTTTTCCCTCAAGTCACGGCTGATCAAATCAAATAACTCAAAAAGAAACATCCTGGCAGCCGCAGAGTTGTATTTGATGCTTCGCTGAAAACCTATAACTATATCTTTTTTTTTTAGAAAGTGTTGTTATGTTTTTTTTTACACTTTCCTTTTTAGCGAACGTTGATAATTTAGGGAAAAAATATATATATATATATATATATATATATATTAATTCATATAACTTAAACTGGATAAAACATTCTTTTTTTTACGGATTAAAATGGAATTTACATTGGTTAGCTCACTCTAGGACTACGCGCTTCGAACGTAAAAAAAGAAAATGAAACGAAATCTGGTACCTCATATTCACACGCCAGGACTAAACCAAGCCATTTACAAAAAATTAAAGCGAACATCCCGCCTGCAAACAGGGTAAGCACGTTCGGACGATAAAAAAAGTACTGGAACAGCCCATACATCACAAACAGGTGTCAGGGTGCGTGTTAGGAAATCCCCGTGGACTAAACCCACGGCGAATCTCCTGACGTCCCGATATTGGCCTATTTTAAGCGCTTCTCAACCGCGCTTTTCCGCGACTATACACGCCGCGGCTTCCAATCTTAGCCACCCATCGGTCTATGGGGATCCACTCACAAACGGCTTTCCACCACTTACGATTGCAGAGGATTCGATGAAATAAATCTGCCAGACGAACAAAAACAATAAAAATAACAAACAACAGACGCTGTATCCCCACCGCTTCAGATATAACACACACCAAAAAAAAAAAGCAATCAAGCCAACTCCTGCTATTCTCACGGCTCTGCAAACGTCACACAATCAGCTAAATCCTAAGGTAAAGGGACACTACATAAAGCAAACCGACGTAACCGCACACAAGTAAAGTACAAGTCAATGCAACGCTTCACAAGTGGTCGTGGGAAGATCCTGGCCGCAGGCAAACCTCTTCTCGTCCTGGCGAGGAAGTCTTTGTGGACATACGTGCATGGGCCACGCCGTCTGTGCACATACTCAGGCGTGGGATCTTCTTTCTTGTACCGGGCCTTCGCAAGCAGAGACGACAAAAGAATGAATTCAACTAGCCTCGTCACGCAATCTTTTTCTCTCTCTTTATTTTTTTTTCTTGTTGTCCTGTCTGGTGGGTACCTTATGAACAAAGGGGCAGACGACAGAACAAACAATTCCGCATTCGGTCATACAATATTAATAGTATATATTTTCCTGAGTTTAGATAGAAAGTGCAAATATCCTGGGCTCGCACGACGAGCAGTGGATTAAGCCGGTACATCTCCGCGACGGCAGGGAGTGCAAACAAACCAAACTATGAAGAAAATAAAAAAAGACCCGCAATGGTTGATACGCACTTATTCAGACATGCTTAGTTTCGAGTTTCCCATGTGCGTCAGCACTTCATACGGATTTTTTTTTTTTTTCAAATTAAAAGAGAAGTTAAAAACAGAAACGCTGAATGGTGAATTTTTTGCTTGCATCCGCGCAAGTGCTTTCTCAGTGGTCGGAATAAAAATAACCGGGAACAAATCTCGCGAATTTTCTCGGCTAGGCAATTGCTACGGAAAATATTGGTTCGGTTCTGCTCGTTGTAGCGCCAGAAGCGATTGCGTCTGCTGAGCACGCATATGGATACCCCAACACAAGGTCGTTATACACAACGTTTCGAGCAAGAGGATTTCAGACGGATGAATTGTCGAGAAATACTACTCCGCTTTCATAAAAATGATAAAGAAAAAGAAGTAACGATGATGGAACTGTGGAACCGAAACCATCGGACCACCTTCCGAATTCTGCGCCAATACAACTATAGCTTTCTTGGTGTCTAAAGCCGTAGCCGCACTGCTCGGACGTCATACAAAGGAGACGGAGTTCCTCTGAAGATATGATGAGAGAATTATGTGCGGACACACCTCCGGCATATTTAAAGCATATTTGCTTCATACATATCTCTGCTTCAAAGATGTATGCAGACTGCATTTGCACGATTTGCTAGCCATGTGAGCTCGGCTTAACACTGTCTCTTGTGCGCCAGTTGGGAGCAAGCAAGACGACATCCCTCGCTGCGAGTTCGTGTGCACCAAGCAATTCCTTCAGAGGGGCCGCAGTTTCTGTTGTTTCCCCGTAGGTTTGGTTCCACAAATGGTCGTGCATGCGATCAACCAACGATCAACGATCAACACAATGAGACACGATTATCGTAAATAAACAAAAACGAGTTTTTTTTGTTGTTGTTTTTAATGGAAGAGTTGTTATAAAGATTAGAAGTATGGCAGAAAGTTCTCATTCGGGGCACTAATTACCTAAGCGATAAATATTAGTGCCCGCCACTTTTGTCCACCAGTACAATGCAGAAAAGTGTCGATCTGGTGTCCGTGCTAACGGTGTCGCTCAATGTATAGAAAATATATATACCGTAAAATCCCGAGAGATGCCCCACCCCCGAAAGATATCCCATCCCTATTTTTGGCTTGATTTGCTATATTTTTTTTCAACACCGAGAAATAGCAAATTCCTAGTAATAGTAGTGTTAGGATCAATAATGGCCTCGGCGTAAATGCGGCTAGTTAGCTATGGCGGGATATAAGCTAACATTGCTGACTTGGAAGTAGAGCCATCTTTGCTTCGTTGCCCGTTGCCACCTAACAAGCTTGGAAGGGACACTACCTAAAAAAAGATATTCTTAAAAACTTTTCTTGAATGTACACCAAAAGTTAGCCCACTCCACATTTTCAGCTCATTTGCTCTTGGTGTTAGGTGGGCTATCTCTCCAGAATTTACAATAGGAGGCCGTTTTAAGGCAGTCAAACGTGCCAACGCTGAAACATCTGCGGGCCTAAAATTAACTAGATTTCTCGTAACACGAGCATAGGCAACCGCCGTTCAAAGCCAAATGCTACAACAACACGAAAAGACTGTATATGTGTTTTTACTGAGCAAAACAGGGTATCTGAGATTTCACATCACAGCCAACTATCCACCACAAGTCTCCCGTGAGCGCCACTGATGGACAAGGCGCCACAGCCTCGCTAGCGGCGATGGAGTCGTGCGCTCGTCTGGGCCGCCATATCTCATCCGTAGGCAAATAAACCATCGCAATGGCGCTGTGCATCTTCGAGAAAGCGGAGAGCTCGCTCTCGGAGCGAAAACAAGCACGTGGCAATCATTTCCTAGCAACAAAATTAGGCGCGCAAATAAACCCTGACGCATAAGACGGCGCCCACTTTGTTTCCATATCGGCGAACGGGCGGCTCTCGAATGATCTTCTTCTTTTCTTTTCTTTTTTCGCTGCCTGCGAGGGCTAAAAAGGGTACCCTTTAAAGATGTTTACGTTCCCATTCCAGCAACGACCTCTTTCTTCGCGAGAGAGGCTTACTCACAGGAGAAGCATCTCAATAGTTTGCCCCTTTGCCGCTAGGCTCGTGACGGGCGTCGTACACCCGCACCTTCTCGTGGGCGTCGTATCGTCATCGGGTGTCGTTTTCGTTGTCGGGTGTCTACGTCTCTCGAAAGCCGAGGTCGCACTTCTAATCCTTATGCAAAAGACAGCCTGCAAACAGTAGAGAGTTTAGGGGAACCGTTTTGGCACATCCGATACGGTACGAACTGCGCATGCGCGAGTGTCCTGTGGTGGCGTATGCGCAGCTCGCACCGGAGCACCCATCCTACCGCATGGGATGTGCAAAAACGGATCCCTGAAACTCTCTACTGTCTGTGGCGCGTTCCTTCCTTGTGTGGCGGCCCTGTCACACTGGTCACGCAAAAACTGTCTGCACGGATGTTCGAAGCATACAAACGTATGAAGCAAACGTGCTCCGAAGACGATTGAGTCCTGTCCGGAGACAGTGCTTAAAGTCAGGGGGATCTCGGGATCTCGGATCCCCCAACAATTTTTACGGAGGGCCTGTGACCCCCTCATACCTCTGGCGTTCACAAAACCACACTTGTAGCTATTCTTAGGAAAATGAAGATGACGACGGGGCAGTGTCGCGCATGACCATCTCGCGGCAGGCCTCACAGGCCGGCTCGGCCTCCATAAACCGTTATATCTTCTGTCATCACATGTCCTGTCCTCCATGCTGCTGACAGCATCATGCTAACAGTATGATGGAGGTTAGGGATGATGCTGTCGGCAGCATGGAGGGCAGGACATGTGATGACAGAAGATATAACGGTTTATGGAGGCCGAGCCGGCCTGTGGGGCCTGGCGCGAGATGGTCATGCGCGCCACTGCCCCGACGTCATCTTCATCTTCCTAACACTATCGATTCTAACAACTCTAGCAAAGCCAAAAGGACATGGAGCGTCGTGACGATAGATTTCTGGCGCTGATTGTGGCCATCGATCGAGTCATCGTATAACGTCGGCTGCGGTTGGACGTAACAGGGAGTTTTAAATAAAAAAACGGTTAAAGTGCAGGCGGGCTGGTGTAAGTTATACCTGACGATTGAAACCGGAGACTGTGGTTTGAAAAACGGAAACTCGTGAAGTAGGAAGAAAAAGGGACAGACAACGTCTCAAGTTGTCTCAAGAGACGTTGTCTGTCCCTTTTTCTTCCTACTTCACGAGTTTCCGTTTTCCAAACCACAGTCTCGGGTTTCAATCATCATGTATATGTTTTAGGGAACCGTTTTTGCACATCCGGTATACGGTACGATGGGCCCTCCGGTACGAACTGCGCATGTGCGAGTCTTCTGCGGTAGCGCACGCGCAGTTCATACCAGAGGACTCATCTCGCCATATCCAATGTACAAAAACGGTTCCCTAAATCCCTCGAATAGGGACTTTTAGGAAATCGTTAAGCGTGTTCCGCGTACCGCACTATACTGGAGCCTTTGGAGCATGCTTTTAAGCGCGCGTGATACCGTGACCGCGGTGCGCGCGCGCTTAAATAGCATACTTTAAAGGCTCCGGTAGTGCGATATCGGGAACACGGTAACGGTTCTCTAGAAGTCCCATGATGTACAAAAAGGTGTATAGTGGCGGTTTGACATTAGACTCATTTTCGCCGATGAAATGAAGTTTAATCTCGCTAGAGACGCATATAGTGAGCGCGTTGGCCAATGGTGGAATGCCAATCGCAACGACGCTTTCCATCGCACACGTCACCCATAGATATCTCGACGACCTGTATGCGAATCTCCAGGCACGCCAGAGTAATCACAGACCTACGAGAAGTAGACGGCGCGTTGCACTAACGGAAAAAGGGACGCTGAAGCTGGCCACCTTTCTCTCGCAGCTGGCAGAACTGGACCGAGCGAATGATCGCGTGTCATTTTATGCAAATAGGACGCACGCATCACGCTGCATGCAGATGCCACTGCAACCTCGAGCATCCGAGCGGCGTTCGTATCTCTTTCGGTTTTACGTATTAGCATCTGTAATCCAGCTAATGCATAAAACCTTTGTTTTCGCTTCTTTTTTTTCTTTTTCTTTGCTTATTACTTTTGTTGTAAGATCACACTTACCATGGTTTCGACGCACCGTTTTTCGCTACGACTCCGCCGTTATAGAATGTGTGTGTGTGTGCGTTTGTATGTTAGGGGGGAGGGATGCACTATTTATGCATGGATGCAGTGGAAAGATAAATTTTCGAAAGAAAAACAAAAACAGATATTGTCACATTTTTTGTTGTTGTTGTAGTCATCTCGTAACTAACGCATTTTTGTCTAGAATTGTTTTAATTTTCCTTATACGGCTCGTGCGTTTGTTTACTCCGAAATGCGCCCACGTGCTTTTGCTTCCCTCCGACCTCAACCAATGACTGCGTGCGCTTGGCTGCCTCGTCGTCGCTCGTTCTAGGCGCGTTCCCTATGATGCTCTTGAAGTTCAAAGAGGAGGCAAAACAAACATAAAAAAAAAAGAAAGACGGAGGCAGAGAGAGAGAGAGTGAGAGAGAAAGAAGACAGAAATGCATCAAGTGGTTTCGTATACCTAGAAGCTACAACACACATTGCGCTAACTTGTCTTTTTTTTTTTTTTTACTCGGGATAAAATAGTTTAACGTTTCAAAGAAATCCCGTAAATCAGATCCCCAACTGGAACATCTGCTGCCGGAAAAAGCACGGACCTACACATAAAAAGCTTATTTTTTTCAAAGCAATGAGCTCAGCTCGCCTCCCCCCTTCCTCCGTGCACACGAGCACAGACAAACGCGCGCACCCAAACAACTCGAACACACATGCTGAAAAAAGAAAGCGAGCAGCATCGGGTTACAAACACAAACACATACGAAGGTTTGAAAGCAAATAGTGCAGACACAGACACGCGCGAAACGAGGCTATATGCACATAAATGTGCACAGAAAAGGATATCCCTCCGAGCGAGATGCAACTCTTTGCACATCGTGCTCTGGCCCTCCTCGGTTTCCCCAAGAGGTTCCCGGAAGACCCAAAGTCTCGTCCGTGTTGCTGCCAGCTTTTCTAGAATCCGATGGACCGCAGAGACGCCACTAAAGCCAACCCAAAGCCGCGTGAGCGTCACGTGACCTTAAGGAGAGGCGCACCTACTCAAGGGACGCGTTGTCACGTGACACGTTCTCGGCCCCGGATTGGCTGGAGCGGCATCGTAGCGTACCGGTGCGGTCCATCGTGAAGCGAAGCCATGTCTAGCGCACACTATGAACTTCCATGTCTTCGGGGTTTCGTGCAGCGGGACTTGCGGTCGTAAATCTTGCAAATTATGTTCTTAGAAGCGTATAGAAGAAGAGCGAAGACATCATATATATTTATATATATTCTCGCGCGTATGTATGCATCTGTTTATTTTTATATATTTTTTGTTTCTTTCACTCCTTTTTTTCTCGGATCGTTCCGTGTTTGTAAATCTAGCCAGGCATTTGAGAAAAGTGTTGTGAAACTCGATGAGTGCCAAGCGTGTTTTGTGTGTGTGTGTGTGCGTGTGTTCTTTTTTTTTTTTTTTTTGTCGACGTGCGAGAAACGCGCGAAGTATACTTTGTCAAGCATGAAAGAGGGCACAAAGTGCGCTCTCAACTCGAGTGACATCAGCGGAGGAAAGCAGAGAAACAAAACAAAATGTATAAACACAAACTAACAGTTCAAAAGAAATGTGGAGCGCGCCCTGGCGCATCCCACGAATCGTCGTAATGCTCGCGCAGCCCGGTAAACATCAGGTGGGGTCTCTCCTGTTTGTATACACTACGGTGGAGGCTTGCTGCCACGTGTTTTCTTTTGTTTTTTCCTACTTTTTTTTTACGTGTCTTTTTTACGTGTCTCATTTCCCCTTCCTGAAGTGTGAAGTGGCCATCCTTCCAATCCCCTGGCCTAACCTATTCACTTCTCTCTCTCTCTCTCTCTCTCTCTCTCTCACACACAAGAGGTCCTGCTTCTCCACTCTAGAAACTCTGGAAAACCGACTTTAACCCAAAGCTCTTGGGAGAGCATATCGTGGCAGTCTGTACGGATGGATCGGCGAATGACTGGGATCATAATAGGGAGTCTTAGGGTACAGGAATAAAACACGGTCGATAGAGCAAACGATCGGTACCTCGGATCGGGAGCTCGGATCGACCGTTTTCCGTGAAACGGCTTTCAGAGAATCGTGTTTGCAGGCGATCGGTGGAGGCCGCGCCCTTACCAAGGGAAATGCGCAATGGCTTCGTAAATTGGGTAAACAGGGGGCATGCTTTTTGGGTGGAGGTGTGTTTGGTAATTTCACGGAACTGAAGGAAAAACATTTTCATTTTCAGAAATAGCCTGAAGACAAATTTGTGGAAGTAACCATATTTTGTCTCGTTTTGCTAGAATGAAAGCGCTAAATGTGGCGGCGGCGTCCCGACCATGGATGAACAGTTCGTCTGCTCAATCTTTGCGGCTATAATAGGGGACTTGATATTTGCACAGAATCAACCGGCGGGTCACGTGATGCTCCAGTGACGTCGTTTTTCTGCGTCACGAATTTCTGTTAGTGTTGGTCACGTGACTTCTTTTTTTTTCCTTCGCGTTTTGTCGGCTATAGCGAAGGCGCGTGTTATAACAAAGGCGTATTACGGTAAGACCGCAGAAGACTCGCACCATGCACATTTCGTAACGGAGGGCCCATTGTACCGTATCGGATGTGCCAAAACGGTTACCTAAAGCTCTTTAATATCTGTTAACCTAAGAAACAGTCTGCGCTGTAGCACTGTCCGTGGTGAAATGTCATCCTCAGTGCAACAGCTTGGGCTGTTTCAACGTGAAGCATTCTCTGGCTAGGTGTTCAGCATTTCTTGAAGCCCAGATAAAAGCGTGGCCGCCAGGCCATGCTTTTATTGGGCTTCTTTGAGCTGGCGGGTGGGAGCGGACGAGTGAGGTGCTCGACGCTGATTTGTTAACGGGGAGGTCATGTTTCTTCTTTTTTTCCATCTGAACTTATTATCAGTCTCGTCATCGGCCGGTATTCATCAGTATACTATTTCCGCTCTTGACTCTCCCAAGTGCTTTGGGCGAAAAGTCTGCGCTCCAGATTTCATAGACTGTGGTACTGGTGGTATACTGCCCCGCGAGACTTGGGCCTCCAGCGACCTCCTGTTAACGCGGCATGGTGCCCTGCCACGAGCCGTTTGCCTCAATCACCATTTCGCTCGGCGAATACAACGGCTGGTAGAAGAGCCTTGCGCACAGGAAATATCAGCCTACGGCAGCAGACGAACGGGGGTTAGAAACGCTGGCGTTCCGACGTCCCAGACCCGTGGGTGCCGGAGGGAGCCCTTATTAGGGATTTTTCGTAGATCGTTTTGTCGTCCCGCAACGCTCTCCGCAACCGGCCACGGTACCCGAAACTCTACAGTCAAGGCCATCGGCGCGCAGGCACAGTAGCGGCTTCGACGTTGCGGGGGGCTTAGCGGAGGAAACGCGGTCTACGAAAACTCCCTATCGACTGGCTCTCCGCAAAGCGGGGTCATGGTCCCACCGCTAAAGTTCACGCTTCGCACTGTTTATTTTTTTCTATTGTTTTCTTTTAATTTCTTATCGCCATACCACACCTCAGCCATTGACGTCGACAGGCAATGGCCGTTGTACTTAATTTCTTATTAATAAAGACATTTTCAGCCAACTGATGACTTCTGGCGCCGCCAGGTGGAAACGGAGCAGGCCAAATAAAGGAAACGCGGTAAACAGGAGACCAGTTAGGCACCGTAGCTCGAAGACGTCTCCGTTGGTTGGAACTATGCGGGCGCAAGTTCGTCTGCTTCTTTGGCAGGGGTTTTGGTGACGTCAGAACGCCGAGCTCTGATTGGCTCTCACTGAAAGGATAGTGTGTAGACCTCAAGGCAGCTTGCTTTGAGGTCTACCCACTATCCTTCGATCAGAGCCAATCAGAGCTCGGTGTCGTTCTGACGTCACCAAAACCCATGCAAAAGAAGCAGACGAACTTGCGTTCCGCATTGTCACTGACACTTTAAGAAACGCAAGGCATGGATCAAGGACCTTGTCATGGCTCCGCAGCCAATGAGATTGAGTCATGCGCCGTAACAAGTCCGAAGGACGAATCACGAAGCAAGAAGTATGAACATGATGCGTTCCTTAAACTCAGTTTCGATTAAGCTGCCCCTGGTTTCTTAAACTGTCAGCGACTACACTCTTAAGAGATCTGGAAAGTATACTCTCCCGCAAAGCACTTGAGAGAGCCGATCGCTGCACTCTACGGAGAGAGGTCGGCCACTGACGAGACAAAATATCTGATTACCAACGAGAGATTTGTGCGCACTGGCCGCGGTAAAACGGCATGCATATAGTGCCACAGCAGAGACAGTTTTCTTGGGTCTAAACCTATTTTCGCCCTCGACGGTCGCTGTGCTCCCCTCCGTAAATTTTAGCGATTGGCTCCTCTCCCCAATGCTTTCTGGAGAGCAGACTCTCCAGGTTTCTTGGAGTGTCAATTGGGGCCCGCTTGCCTCGGCGGAAGACGTCATCGTGGCGGACCATCTGGCAATGCGTACCGGTCAATCCAACAAGTGGTTCCTGCTTGCGCAAACCGTTTGGAGTTCATCAAACAAAGCCAGACAACCGGAACAAACGGGAGACGGCAAACCTCCGGCACAAAAAAAAAAAAAGAAGTTTCCATCAAAACAAAAAGGAGACAAAAAAAAAGACTGAAACTTAAACCCTGGTGTACATAAGACGGGCCCTTGAGTTCCGCAGCGTTTCGAACGCCGAGCAGCGTAATTAATGGGTTACTCAAGACGGCCGAATGCAAACATGGAACAACCACGAGAACAGTGCGCGGGAAGCGGGAAGATAGAAGGAGAGGGCGTGATCTCAAAGAGAAGAGGAGGAAGAGAAAGAGAGAGAGGGTCCTTTAAAAACACAATGCGCGGGGATGACGGAGGCCACGAAAGAGAGTGCTAGAGAACATCTTCCAGTGGCGTGTTCCACACACACGCACACAAACAGAGGCGGCAATCAAAAGGTGGTATGCAAACAGAGGAATCTGGGTCGTCGACTCGGAGTTGCCTCCTCCCTCCCCCTTCTCCCTTCCTTGTGCCTCCGAGAAACAGACCGAACGGCGCAAGTGGGCCACGGGAGTCGGGCCCGCTATAACCTCGGCACCTTATCAACACGACACGACCCCGGAGCAGAACGAAATTATGTCGCGCAGAGGTACTTCTCCTCGGCAACGTAAGGAAGAAGTAAAGCCATTCAGAAACTTTTTCACAGCGGTAGCTGTTTATGCCCCTTCCCGGCAAAAAAAAAAGGCTCATGTGCGAACGCAAAACCCCACTCTACAGCAGAGGCACTGCTCTTCCTCACCCCGTCTCTCCTCACACACGGCAAGGCTCTCTCTCTCTCTCCCCTCCCTTCCCCCTGTAAGCCGCCGGTGTTCTTGTTCCGGCAAAGCTGTCCTTTCTCCCGCCCTCCCACCCCTCCGGCATCCGCCGTGGCGAAACACCCACGTAATCGCGCTGGGCGGACACACTCCCTCGCCTCCCCACTGCCGCCGCCCAGGTTCCGTTCACGGTCACTCCACGCGCTTGTACAGAACAGCTCGCGTACGTACTTTCGCTTCTTCCACCGCTGGTCACTCGCGGTGCAGTAAAATGGATAGGTGGGCTAGTTGGTACATGTTTAACTTGTGAAGCGCCTAAAGAACAAGGACACGAGGAAAGACGAGACAGGACCAAGCGCTAACTTACAACTGAACGTTTATTGAAAAACACTTAACTATTTGTACACAAATTCAGGCTCCCGACACAAAAAAGAAAACTCTTTCTCAGTTAAGTGCACTGACGGTGCACTCACGCAGCAATCCTCGCCCCTCACTCTAATGCAGTAGGCCTCAAACAATTCTCTCTCAGTTTTGTTTTTTAGTTTTCCAGCTATTTTGTTTTGTCAAGATTAGGCGCGCACGGACACCTGTCACAGTGAATTGCTAGATTACCCGATGGGGAACTTCTAACAGATAGGGCGTGCTCGCGCGCCCTATCATTGATGCACCTCCCCGTTTGCCCTATATACACTTTTCCGCAAGTCATAGGTATTTCGTAAACAACTGACGTTGCGCATTCAATGTACTGCGTGGCGTGTTTCTTGGCGCAAGCCTCAGTTTTTCTTTTTTGAACTGAGCGAGACTGGACAATTTTGTCAGTCTGCTCGAAGTGCAACGGTGATTCATGTAGGCGCGCACGCTCTGTTAGAGTTCCCATCGGGTAATCTAGCAATTCACTGTGACAGGTGTCCGTGCGCGCTAATCTTGACAAAACAAAAATAGCTGGAAAACTAAAAAACAAATAACTGAGAGAGAATTGTTTGAGGCCTACTGCATCAGAGTGAGGGGCGAGGATTGCTGCGTGAGTGCACCGTCAGTGCACTTAACTGAGAAAGAGTTTTCTTTTTTGTGTCGGGAGCCTGAATTTGTGTACAAATAGTTAAGTGTTTTTCAATAAACGTTCAGTTGTAAGTTAGCGCTTGGTCCTGTCTCGTCTTTCCTCGTGTCCTTGTTCTTTAGGCGCTTCGCGGTGCAGTGTCACTCGGTCGGACTCGACTTGTGTCGAGTCCGACCACTCAATGGCTTGTGACATACGGGTTGCTATGGAACAGCTGCGTCGGCTCCCACAAAAACGGGGGTACAAACCGGTTTTGTCGGGGCTGACGCAGCTGTTGCCATAGCAATCCGTACGTTGCAAGCCGTTGCAGGCAGCACCTCGGTCGAACTCACGCAAGTGTGTGAACCAGCCTTGAGAGTGAGCGATCGTTACCGTGGCAAGGCGAGCTTTGGCGAGCATGGGGGCGCCTTGAATGAGAAAGCATACAACTAAATATGATGATCACGTGGTTCATGGGCTCCATGGTGTGAATAACCTGAGCAGTGTTGCCCGGTCACCAGACAAAAATTAACAACATTCGTTAATTCTTTATTACAAATACTATAGCTCTAAAATCGCGAAATTCGGTGTATGTGCACTAAGTAACTTATGAGAATTCCATTTCAAGAATAATCAACCTGTACAATGTTCATGCCTTCGCCCCTTAAAAATCGTTTTGAGCAGTAAAGACAAAAAAAACGCCTGCGTGATCTTTTAACACGCAACATCTCACACAATCGTTCCACCATCAGCACACGTCCCGTCACCAGTCTTGCATGTCCACGTTACTCAAATAAAGTATTCGATTATGATTAGAATTACTCTCTTTGTTAACAACTCTTCAAATAGATTGCTTAATTACTTCAGAAAAAAAAAGTAATTGGCCGTTACTTGAAAAAGTAACCGTTACTTTTCCGATTCCTTCAGATTTTCCAAACGACAGAGTTTTTCTGTCGGTTTAGAAACGGGTCGTTCATACTGACCATCACTGGATTAGAATCACCAAACTATAGAGTAACTTACCTTCTTAATCCACCAATTTTAATGGGAGACCATTAACTGTCTCATGGAGCACAGCCGGCATTGTCTGTAACCGCGAAAACGGCACATAAATTCCGGCTGAGCGAAGCCGGCGATAAATTCCCATTGGCTGCTACGCGTCATAGTTCCAAGGCACACCACCCACCGAGAAGCCCTCTTCCAAAGAGTACTTTAGTAATTCCAAAGGAAATCTCTGCGATGTATTCCCAATAAACGTATCAAAATATACAAAATTGTTTAAAAAGTAACTCATTGAGAAGTAATTATTTGATTACTTGAAATGAAGACCATACCAAGTCTGCCCGCACGCAGTCTGCGCCTCTGCGCTGACGTCACAGAAAATGAATTCGTGACTCTGACGTCAAAAAATGAAGGCTTTCTCTCTCTTCAGCTCCGACACCTCGTTCCGCCTTTAGTGTTCCAAACAATGCAAACCGTCCAACTTGCCCGGAAGCATTGTACACTATAAACCTGGTGCGCTGAATTTTAAGGCGTCTTCTTGATCGAGTGCATTTTTATTTCAACTTCTTTTTTTATAACCAAGCTATAAATTTTTATTTCCTGGCTCGGGTCTTCCTTCTTTGCCTGGTTTATTCTAGACCTGAAGGATTATCTGGCTTCATTCCATCCGAAGAAGAAGAAAAAAAAACGGGCAAGAGGGAAATGGAGAGGCTTGAAAAGTCTCGCACGACTCAGCGAAAGGGTCCTCAGCAATCACACATCACAAAAGAACTATCTTCGCTGCTAGTTCCAGAAATCCTCGCGCGATGTGGTGTGAGCCCGGTAACGTGAGCCAAACAGCTTCACTAACTCCACAAAAATGCAATTTAACCTTAGGATGGACCGCAGGGGGGGCGGCAACGCGCCAGCCAAGCCAATCCATTGCTGCGCGAGTGTCACGTGACCTTAAAGAGGGCGCAGTGACCCAGAGAGCTTAAATTTAAGAGAGGAAGCGACTGAAACCACGGGGAGCGTTTGACATTTAATGGCGGGCGCCTTCTGCGCAAATTCGGTGTTTGTGCGCATGCGTACGTCGTCCAGTGGCAAGAAGGATAACAGGTGGAGGGTCTGAGAAGCTCGCGAACGATCGACGCTTCTGCCTCTCGGCTTTAACCGCAAACGCGGCCCGTAATTATCCACGTATCCCCATCGACCAGTGGGAAATACTCCCGAATCTAGGCAAACAAGAACTGATGTGCTCGATGCACGTAGTCACGTGATAAGTTCACACCGCTAGATTGGCGCTTGAAGCGCTCCTCTGCAGTTCATCGTAAGGGGAAACTACGTTTACAGGAAAGCTCGAACCATTCAAATTCGCAACGTTCACGGCGATATAAGAGCCGTCGTACCTGATATAGTTCCACGTCAGGAAGAGGTCAGCAAGCACCGTTTTGTAAAAAAGTCGACCATCCAGGAGCTAGCTAGGAGCGCGATTCTCACACCGCGGTATACGCCTTTTCGACAAGGGCGCAGCCACCTTGAATGTCGTCACTTCTGGTGTGCGGTAAAACATCGTTTTGATCCCCCCACGCCGCGGGAATGTGTTTACGAAAAATGCTTGATTGTCACACATTCTTGTTTTAACTCACCTATATTATGTCGCACATTCCAGGCTGAAATGTACTATTTTTTTTTGTCCCGCATACCAGATACGGAACCCACGTGACTGAGAACGAAAGGAAACAGAATACGTCTTCACTTATTTTTGATAAATTACCCAAGATCAAGGAGCGTGCGCCTTCTGCAGCACTATAACTGTTCTATAAAGTAAAGCTTCAAAGCAAATGGCACTTTGCAGGCGCGTTCATCGACGTCTTCCTTTGGTTGTTTACTTTGCATCTCCAATGCCCTAGCCTCCTCTATACTCACAAAGCCCATGGCAATTCGACGACGGAGCCCTAGAGTGCCCGGTCGCAGATATGGAGCACGAGGATCTGGTAACGCAGAGCATCAAAGAGCCATTTCTCGGGAACCTGGACGTCAGCGCACAGCTTTTGCAGCGGCGATGACCGGCCGAAACACACTTGTTCGCTCGGGAGAAGTGTGTTTCGGCGTCTCGCCGCAGCGGGGCGCCAGTCACGTGGCTCTCCTCTCGTCCGTTGTCTGCCGCTCAACCTTTTTCATTTCGGCGGCCGCTTCTCGTGGCGATCTGCCAGGCTTTGTCAGTGTATAAGAGGCTATGCCAATGCAGATAAAGCGAACGGGTGCAGCACGTGTACTTACGTTCCCAGCGTTATTTTCGATGCGCGAGGAATTTAGCAAAAATGTCTATTTCCTGAAAGCTAAAGCCGTATAATCGCGCTGCTCGCACGTCATATACAGCAGATACGCGGTGTTCGTTGCAGAGCCCAAGCATGGTCGAAGGCTTCACAGATATGTATGTGTGCTTATAACATGTTCTGCAGACAGTGTTTGTTTGGCCAATGTGACCGCCAGACAAGGAACAAACACGCCATATAGACAGTGTCTGCAGACTCCCTTTTGTACGATGTATTAACAATATGACCGCGGCTCAAAGGTGTCCTAAGTACAGACATAAATTAGCATCTTATTTCTTGAGATTATTTAACGTTTGTTGTTGTTGCTGTTGTTGTTTCTACATCTACATATCTAACGTGATTTTTCTTTTTCTTTTTTTCTTTTGTGATCTCGCTCGCGGTTGCGCGTCATATACATGCTTTTAGTCTGTGTTGCCGCATTCTTTTATTATTTTTATTATATTTTGTTTTGTCGCTCGCCTTGTCTATTCTTGTCACCTTGCGCGGCTTCCAACTCGCGTAATTTGGCAAAGGTGCGCAACATACCTGGAAAATCGAGGCTATAAAAAGAACCGGTGAGTGTGGGACACCTTTTACAGCTATTTTTAATTTTTTTTTTTTACGTTCCCGGGGTGCTACGTTTTCTTAATGCGTGTCCGTGTATTTATAGCTTATGTCGCCATGCCTCAGATCGAAGAATAGAGAGAACTAGCAATAAATTGTACGAGTGCTGCTTTCGGCGTTAATGCGGTTTCGAGCGGAGCAGAGCAGACGATGAGACAATTAATTGCGCTATACGAAAATCGTGCAGCGAATACCGGAGTGCGAAAAGGCATTTTAACACATAAGCGCTATCTGGTTTGGTGAGAACAGGTATTAGCATTGTTCTTTCGATAAAAGACCACAAAAAAAAAGCTGTGGCAAAAGTTTTTGAACACAACTGCTCTCGGTTATCGTTTCAGATGGTTTGTCCGGAAGCTTGTTCTTGTTCAAACTCAGTTACGCAGGCTCAGCCTGTAATAGCCTGGAAGCTATACTCGGAGATACGCCGGTTGGGCTTGCCTGCAAAATAGGTCAGGAAATAAAATGGCGTCTGAAATTTCCTGGGATCCTTCTTTATTGCTTTCACCAATGAAAACGTATGGACGTTTTGCCGCAACTGTGCATGGGCGCCGCCATAACCGTTCTGTTTTTGTTTCCTCTTATTCTGTTCACTTTACTCCATCATCACCACAGCGGGACATATTATTGCCATTTTAGATCTACTGTGTTCTTCTCCCCAGCATACGCCTTTGTGGAGGCTCGTCAAAACCCGCTTCAGTGGCTCGGCATCTCGGTAAGACAAGAGAATGGTCGGCAATGGTGGCTGTAATCTAGAGCGTGTGTAATGCGTCTATAAACCAACATGGTGTTTACGGGCAAGTTCGCGTTTGTCCACACTTTCTGGCTCCGAAGAGAGGCTCCACGATGACAACACACACCAACCATCCTCATTCAGTTTTGTGCGTAACTTGAACCAAGGTTTAAAAATATCTTGGTGCATTTTAGGAAGACGAAACCAAACGAATAAGTTTGTTCATTGTTTGGAGCAAGTCAGTCTATTTTTCGTATTTTGCCCAATTAACTAATTAATCAAGATTAATAAATGAACGTTTGAAATATTCAATTTAGAGCAAAAGTTCCAATGACAAAGTTGTAGAGCGTCCTCAGAAACATACAATTCAGTGTTTTTTGTGTTTTTTGTTGTTTTATCAAGAAACCTCTAAAACAATTCGTTTTTCCGGGCTTCAAAAAAAGTGCCCTGAATTATGAAAAAAACAAAACGCGAATTTGTCAACAGTGCTTTGTTCAGCATGCAGGTCTAGTTTATTCAAGCCACGGCTGAGAGCGCTGCAATACAAGATGCACATGCGCAAAGTCACACTTTTTTTTCTTTTTTATAATTCGCAAACTTTTTTGAAGCCCATAAAAAAAGGTGTTAAGATTTATTGATAAAAACCACTGAATTAGATGTTTCTGAGGACGCTCTACAACTTTGTTATTGAGACTTTTTCTCTAAATTGAATACTTCAAAAGTTAAATAATTAATCTTAATTAATTTGTTAATTGGGAACAATATAAAAATAGCCTGACTTGCTCCAAACAATGAACAACCTCATTCGTTTGGTTTCGTCTTCCTAAAATGCACCAAAATATTTTTAAACCTTGGCTCAAGTTACGTGGAATACCCTGTATAGTCCGATAATTATTGATTAAGCAATTTAAAGCACCTTTTTGTAAAAGTGAGGATTCCGCGTTGGGCAGAAACATACAAATAAGAGCGGCATTACACGCAGTTCAGTCGTGAAATTCGCAACTGATTAAACCCGCGGATGTATACCGGAGTTCAAAGTAATTAAAGAGTTTTAGGAAATTGTTTTTCCCATCAGTCACTACGGTACGGTGGGTCCTCCGGTACGCACTGCGCATGTGCAAGTCTTGTGCGGTAGCGCATGCCCAGTTCGTACCAGAGGGCCCATGGTACCGTATCCGAAGTGCAAACAATGATTCCCTAAACCTCTTTATTAACACCTCTAACTGGCACGTCACGGCACTTAAATTTGCAGACACTCCAAACCTTCGATGTCTAGCGTTACGTCCGACGCAAGTTACGTCGAATCTCCGTTACCTAGGTTCAGGGAGAGAGACTAGGGCGGGGGAGGGTTAAGTACACGCGTTTCAGTGCTCCGTCCAGACGTAACGCTAGCCACAGCTCCAAACCTTTACTAATGGAGATGCAGCTATTCTCCACTTCTCCTCTGCACTGATGACCGTGAGCAAGATTCTGCTGATTTTCCGCCGTTTCTTTGACTTGAAGTAAAGAAATGAACAAATGCATAAATGTTCCTTTCCGAGGACGTTCTGGTCACTTTGATGCTAAAACGATTCTTCACTTGTCTCTCTACTGTCTTCCCCCTGCACCCCTCCCCTGACGATCCGTGCCAACACGCACAAATTTAACCTTTTGTTTCTAAACCCCTCCTCTTTTCTTTTTTTTTTTGTGTCATTTGTTTGTATTATTTACGTCACCAGAAGGTGTCACTCAATTTACGGTTCGTTTATTTCTGACAGGATTAGCTTCTCGCCAACTTCGTATGCTATATATTTCATTTCTTTCTTTTTCTTTTTTGCTTTCTTTTTTTGTTAACAGCTAACCTTGAAAGAGTTAGGAGAAAGAGAGTCAGTGGGTCGGGAAGTCCCCGGCAGCTGTTTACGACATCCAGGAGTCAGGGAAGGCGCCACGCCGCTCTTCTGCCATGTGGCGAAGGAGCGAACGAGTAATCTAAAACCGAGGCTTTCAATCACTGCCAGTTATGCTTACCGACGCGCTACGCAGTTTCCCCGCATGTGGGGCCACTTCGCTGCTTCCTTTTAATTAACTCTTTTTTGTGTATATGGCATTAGAAGGCAGTTGTTAGTTCTTTTTAAAAGAGGCCTAAAGAAATTATAAAGACAACAATATCTACATTTTTTTTAATTTCCTTCCTAGGGTAAAGGTTCTCTCAGTTGGCAAAGGTTTTCCCGATTTTGTTAGACATTACAGCGACCTGAGCATTGTGTAAAATACCAAAATTGTAACTGATCACCGACCGAAATTTCTGCTGAGATTTTGAGAAAGAAGGAGAAAGAGAGAGGAGAACTGACGTCATGGACGCCTGTTGCGGTGGCAGAGGCAACGATTGAGTTGCTTTTCTCGCTTCTTCCTTTTTTCGAAATGAGCATAAATAAAGAATATGCATTTGAATTTGAAACAATAAAAATGCTAATTCAAATTTACATCAGCGTTCAACCGATTGCGAGAATTCTGCGAAGTTATGGAACTTTGCACGTAATTTCCAAGGCGTATGTATTGATTCACTTGCTTAGAAAATGCTCACCTGATCATATGCGTATTACAACACCATTCTCTAAAAAAAAAATAACTTTCTGGAATTGCAGGATATTTTACAGCGTTTAGTTACACTATTCTTTAGCGAAGCACAGATGTCCGCAAAATCACCGGCACCTCTTTTCTCTGTCCAGTGTCCCAAACACAGCTTTCAAAACTGAAAGACCTCTGGCGGCGGCTTGGTGGAACAACCCCAAACCGGAAGCGAGGACCCAAACGCGGGCATCCAAACAGGAAGTACGTCATCCCAATATCTTAGCAGGCGCTTTTTTTTTTTTTCAGTGCACGGTCAACTGCTTTATTTCGGGGATAGCCGTTGAATGCTTCTTTGTTTTATAAACCTCGGCTCTTTCAAGCGCCGTCCGTCGTCACTCCATGCCTGGCTGTGTCGAGTTTAACGACGCAGTTGCGGAGAACGCGATCGATAACTATTTTTAAAAGACAGGAAGGCGAGTCGTGTAAGGCGGAAGAACGACACATCGGCGCGAGTTAGGGGGACTGTAAAAGATTGTTGGAACAGAGTCAAGGTCAAGCACAGCGAGCTGCCGTAGTCACTTCTGAAACGAGTAGCTCGAAGAAACATCAACACTTCTTGCTCTTTGTTTTTGTCACCGGTGTATCGACGTCTCCTTCATAACAAGGCCGTGGTGCCAAAATTGTGACGTCATAAACTGGAGGCCAGCACCGGGCACTGATTGGACAGGAGTACCGCGTCAGCGTTCGGCTGACGTAATCGTGTTCGTTTGGTGAAAACACGTATCCCAGCCGAATGATGACGCAGCACTCATATCCAATCAGGGCACCCTGCTGTCGGCCTTCTGTGGATGACGTGTAAAATCCAGCACTTAGAGCCTTGTTGTCCCCGACAATTTATTTCCTCGAGTGACGCGTTCGGTATATTCTTCTCTTTTCGGCTGACAGCACGAAAAGGTCCCAATAATTAAAAACGGGAATACACGCGTCTCGTGTTTCGCCTATAGTCGTATATGCGTAACATAGTATTGCGTGCCTTCCGACGCCTCATTATAATAGAGTAATGGATTGGCAAGAGGGAAGCGTAGACAAGGTAAAACAAATTATGCGCGCGCGATGTTTGCGTAATTACCAATTACGGCTTCCGCATTTTGACGACGTGTTTTCGCGAGCTTCAGCTAGCGTGTAGGGCGCTTTCTGAAGTCGACCGAGCGGCTCGTTTATCAACAAGCACGTTTGGTCGTGTGAGCTCCGCGTGCGCAGAGCTTCGCTTCTTACGTGGAATAGACCAATCTCGCCAGCCAGTTTCGCTACGCCGCCGCTGCGACCTGCATCATGGGAATGGTGGTCCTTCTGCACGCGCGACAACCCCCGCTGTGGGTGTCCGCGATCAGAGCGTAAGACATGCTCTCCCGCCTTCACTGCCGCCTGCCTCCTGTGAACTATAGGTTATATGGCGTTGTCACACATGCGTGGAACTGTTTGTGAGATCGCTTTATTCCCTAGTGGTTTTGGAGCAATCCAAAAGCGCCGCATGCTCGCGCCTTCGCTCCAAAACCGCTCCGAAGTCACCGAAAGAATTCCCCATCAAAGTGCGCAGCTTATACGCATTCCACGTTTCACGGCCTGCGCCACTGTCTTTCGATCTTTTAGTTGCTAGAAGTCGCTTGCCTTGGTTGCAACGTCCTGTTTTATCGATATCGTTTATCTTCCTTTGAAAATGCACACCACATACACGTGAACATAGATCGAGTAGACTTTATATATTGTATTACAACCTAGTACAATTTTCGTAACAGATGAGGTACAGGCAGGGCCGGATTAAGGTACGGGCTAAGGGGGCTGCAGCCCAGGGCCCCTGACTCTCTGGGGGCCCCCATAACAAAAGCTAGTAGTAAAAAATATATATATATTTTGGAAAGCGATGTTGCTTTGCCGCCGCATTCGAGAAGAGGGATATACGAAGATAATGGCGATGTCAGCGAGGCCAAACGCGCACTTCGCGTAGCACACTCCTATCGCTGTACAAAGCCGGCCCTTTGGTGGGTGACCGGCCCCTTAGGGTGCTTGTCCGCTTTCTTTTGAAAGCGGCTTCGAGCAAACGAAGAAAGCACGCGAGGGGCCCCATGATCTGAGGGTTTTTCACTCCTCTTTTTTTTTTTTTTTTTTTGTCAGGAAGGAAAATGTTATAAACACCTCCCCTTCACCCTACTCGGGCTCGTGTCTCGTGCGCGCAAACACGTATTTTTGAGCAGCGCTTACACTTCGAAAGTGCGGCCTTCGACGCTGCTGGGGAAGGGAACAAAGCTGCATGCCGCTTCCACGATGGTCTTGCCGGAGTGCTGCCTTGTTGAAACCAGACGGAGAATGGTTAATTTTTTTGTATTTTGAGGCTACTTTCTATTGATTAAAAAATAAAGAAAACTGCAGTATTTCCCAGGTTCATTGCCTTGACCAGACATCATTATCATCATCATCGTCGCCATCATCATCATCATTAGGGCCCTGAAGTGTCCATAGCCCAGGGCCCCGAAATGCCTTAAAGGAGCAGTGCAACGATACTTCAATTGGAATGTTTTTCTCTTTACACGAGCTTACTGGCACAGCTGGGACTCAAGGATACTCACACGCAACGCCACTGGCCAAGAAACTCCTTTGTTGTGGTGTAATTTCAAGGACAAAATCGATCATTTTCATTCAATCTCTCCTTTGCAAAATTTGATGACGTAACGTGGGGATCGCAGTACACCCATATGACGATATTTGAATGCGGTTCATAGATTGGACCCGAGCATTGCGTGGGCACTCGATTTGGGCTCGTGATAATTACTATAGCTCGAGAAGCATTCGGGTAGTGGCCCGTGTCCAATCGCTGCAACGACGACAATAGCCGAGCCATAACAATGCTCGGGAACTCAGCGCGTGTCCTGTGCTTTGCCAACCCCAGCGCGTGGCTGTGATCAACATTGGCGGCATATAATCGGCTTCAGATCACGTGGCCGCTTGTTCTGGCTGCGAGTTGAGGGGGTGAACGCTGCTCGTTTTTCTTTAAGTTTTTTTCTGGGACTTCTATTGCGTGGGGTGAAAACGAACGCGTGTTTCATAGGTCATTAACGTCAGGGATCCGTTTTAGGCGGTATTTGCGGAAAGTACAAAAATTGTTGCATCGCCCCTTTAAGCCCGGTTCACACAGTTGCGTTTGACTGCGTTGCGGCAGCGAGACACCAGGACATTTCTGCTGCTTATATCGCGTGCCAAGAAGATTCCTTGAATTGGATTCCACGCTTCGTACGAGGCACAGATGTGCCGGTGACTCGCTTTGGTTCTCGCCGCAACGCAGTCAAACGCACTCAAACGCAAGTGTCTGAACCGGCCTTTAATCCGGCTATGGGTACAGCTAAAGTCACTGGATCCTGGGAAAGTAGCGCCATTGCCTTCCCTACCTGCTAGCCGGACACAAACGAATACTAACATACAGACGACCCAAACCTCGCAAGGCGATTGGCTAATCGGTCTACGTTGCCATGGAAATCGCCATCTTGGTCCATTTAAATCTTCGAAGCTTCCAGGGGTCGTTCTAAACCAGTCGCGCCAAGATCACCATGGAGCACCATCGTACTGGAAGCGTTCCTCGCCAATATAAGAGTCTTTGGCACTTTGTATGCGATCAACTTATTAATCATGGCCATCTCCATGGATCTCTTACAATTATATTGTTCTTCTAGCGTATTTCAAGACAGTAAACTTATTTTTCAGTGCCTCCAAGCACCGACACAACATCTGGTGGTGGTACGAAGGTGAACGCTTGTTTCGCCGGTGTGTGGTTAGCAAAATCTTGGTATACAAAAAACGACTCCATAAAGCTACCCGTCACCAGCGAATCTAGATCGGCTCACCAAGAACGGAGGGGTCAAGGAGAAATTGCTCATTTCACGGACCAAGATGGCGACCACACGGGGAGCTTGGCGTTACTTTCCCAGGATCCAGTGACTTTAGGTGCAGCCCCTGCCAAAAACATCACTTTCTTCTCCGCAAAATCCGATCGGAAGCTTACTGTTTAAGTTTGCTTTAACGATATATTACTCCTTTATTCGCAACTCAAGGCAGGTTCGCACTGAAGTCGCTGGATCCTGGGAAAGTTGCGCCAAGCTTCCCGTATGGTCGCCATTTTGGTTCATGAAATGATCAGTTTCTCCTTGATTACTCCATTCTTGGTAAGCCCATCTAAACTCGCGGCGACAGGTTGCTTGATAAAGGCATTTTTCGCATACCAAGACTTTGTGGTTCACAACCTGCAAAACAAGCGCACACCTTCGCACTGCCACCACTTGTGGCATCGGTGCTTGACGGCATTGAAAAAGTAATTTCCCAGCCTTGAAATACGTAAGAAGAACAGTATCATTGGAAGAGATCTGTAGAAATAAGCATGATTCATAAGGCGATTGCATACACGGTCATACACAGTGCCAAAGACACTTACATTGGCGAGGAACGCTTTCAGTACAATGGCACTCCATGGTGACCTTAGTGCGGCTGGTTCAGAATGACCCTTTCGAAGCTTCGAAGATTTGAAAGTACGGAAATGGCGATTGCCATGGCAACAGAAACCGATCAGCCAATCGTTTTGTGGGGTGTTCGGCCATCCGTATGGTAGTGTGCGTTTGTGTGCTGCTAGCAGGCAGGGAAGGCAATTGCGCTACTTTCCCAGGATTCAGGGACTTTAGTTCACACACACGCCCGTTTTCTTACGCTACGTATAAATCACCGAAACATTCGTGTTTCGAATGTCGTGTGCACGACCTCTCCTTGTACTGGTATACCCAGGCTTCCTACGAAGCACAGAGGTCCCGGAGACTTGTGGCGCAAGCTGACGTAAGCTTTCGTATGCGTGCCGTAAGAAAATGGCGGCTCTATGAACCGGCCTTATTGCGAAGGAGCGAGCATCGAGAAACCCCTCCAGCCGACATCGGACGGGAAACAGGTCTAAACAAGCAGGGGCGGCATGCGCGCTACAAGCGCCCGGCCGTCGACATTGATTAAGTGCGGGTCTTCAGCTCCGAACGTAATAGCGGCGCATCGTATGTCACCCGGCATAATTTGTGCTGCCGGCGTCGATGTGTTCGGCACGTCGTTCCTCTCTCAGCCGTGTGTCGAACCTCGAAGTTCCGTCCCCGTCTGCATAGGCAATGAGGAGGTACCGCCGGCACGAGAGCCGCCGATGACCTTGAACGACCTTGAACTCGCACACACGCTACCTGCTGAGAGGAGAAAGTGTTTTTATAGGTGGGTTTGGAGTGCGTCTACTCCTTTCCTGACTACTATACTTGGGTTTATATTAACCTGGTTGGTAACCTGTTTTTAACGCGATCTTTACGGGGGTCTTCCTCGGTCTTGTAGGCAGCATGCGTCTTGTCGGAGGGAAAGTCCTGGGCGACGGCCAAGGCGTTCGGGAGAACCACCACCGCTTATACATCATACAAAAGGCACGCTGTTCGTTGCAGACTTGATGACAAAATTATTTGCGGCCAAGCCTAAGCATGTTGGAAGCATGTGTGTTTCATGCATATAAAATATATACTTCAAACATGTCTGCATACTGTCTCTTGTATGCTGTGTTCGCAGTGTGACCGCTGCTTTAGACCGGCTAAACGATTAAATAAATTGATCGATTTTATGTTATCTATGCAATTGCTTATCGGTCTGTGTTTAAGAATGTGTCGCAGTAGCGAGGTTTTAATCGAATAAAGTTAGTAATTAACGAACACACCAATGCGTTATTTGGTAGTCGATGAAGTTCGGCAGTGCGGAGGATTACACCTTTTATTAGGGACTGCCAGGCTGAGTGATATCAACGAGGTAGATATGTCGAAAGCCACATTCACTTTACTTCGGTTCTCTGGGTGTTTTTTTTTTTTCGGTGAAGCCGGTCGTTATTTGAAGCTTGCCTTGCGAATTTATGTTATTACTTATAGCTTTACACGGCTCGTTGCTGATTTTCTTATAAGTGTTCTTGGGCATACGTACTTCATACCTGGTGCCGAGTGGTCACGTCTACTGTGTGTGGTGGTCGGGCGCAGTGGAAGCAACGTGCGTCGTCAAAATGGCTTGGAATATCAGACGGACGTGACGTAAACGATTGTCTGCGTCACTTCCACCTGATGTTACAGCGAATGGCAATCGACAATCAACAGCTTGCACTGCTGTCGATTGTGGGTGGTCTCTCACTTGGTTGGTTTCTTGCTGCCAATAATCACCATCTTTTATGCTTCATTGCCTCTGTGGGGGCGTGCGGTCATTCGGTTAGCCCCTCTGTGCACGTTCATTTTTGTACACACTTTTTTTATTTTTTGCGCAAGGAATGTAACATGCGGGCGAAGAGGACCTGCCCGAAAAGGTGACTGGATGCGCAGCAATTGACGTCAAGTGCCAGGAGTTGCTTGCACTTCATTATGACAGGAGCTATGCACGGCTTCAACGTGACGTCATCGCCTTGTGCTGGTGGTCATTCGTACTTGTTTTGGCCAAGAACAAATTTGGCGACGCATGAGGTATTCTCCCAAAGGTACGGATAGAACCAGGTGGATGTATATGTCGAACAAAGTCCGATGAGCTGTGTGCTCATCAACACTTGTACCTTGACCTGCATTGTATGTAGCTGTCAGCTGAGGCGCAAGTAGCATACTGTTCCGCTTCACCATGCGGGAAAGTCTCCGACGTTTACATTCTGTGATGGGGCGTGGACGTCCACGCCTCGGCGTCTACTAACAGTTTCACCGTCGTTCTTCCACTTTTGACGGACACTAACGACGGCAACTCGAGAACATCCGACGAGCTTTACAGCTTCCGAGATACTTCTTCTGAGCCGTCGGGCCATCACAATTTCCTCTCGGTCAAAGACGCTGAAATCAGCAGCATATCCCATTACATGCAAACGTAGTCGACCAATTAATCCCTCTACATTCCCAGAAGCCGTTAAATACCATCCGCATCAGCATGTGGTAAATAACGCGAATGGCGCATCAGCTACAGGCGCGCTCATTCACACAGTCTACGGCTGGTCGTAATGTTTTGGCTGAACAGTGTATAGAGAGAAATAAAAGGAAACGCTGCTTTTCTCTCCCTGTACCTATATGCGTTCAGCTAAGCTTGATCCAAATAGCTCAGCTCCAACCCGTCCCGAAGGTAGGCGGTTAGTATCAAGGCCACCACAAGTGCACAGCTGATCTGACTGTCAATGCAAGAAATCTTTATTCATCTTTCACGCGCTCATACATTTTATGTCTGTATCAAAATAGGAGCCGTTATTACGTGCGCAAAAACATGCCAAATTAGAACGTAAGGAGAAAAAAAACATTATGAGAATTGTCTAGCACTGACGAAGTCTGTGAGCTTGTGCAATGCATCTGGAACAAAAAATAAATAAACGATTACATTAGAAACATGATGTTCAAATGTCACTACCGTAAAAAAAGAAAATAGCATTACGTTTTTTGTTTTTTTATAAAGGAATGAGAACACGCACATACTTTCTTCTTGACTGCTTTCATTTGAGAAATGCCTTTATGCCTTCCTTACCGAAAACGCTGAGCACTCGGCCATTACGACACTGCAACAAGCAACTGTGAACGGAAAATGAACGGCCTACCAGCATACGAAACACATATCTCACGTGCTTTTGCGTCTCTTTTCTTTTTTTGCGCACGTTAAGATAATTATTTTTTTAAACAATGTGCGCCGTAAAAAGGGACAAAGGGAGAGTGACACAACACGAAGCGCTACTTTCAACTGAATATTTACGGGGGAAAAAAAGTAAGACAATTTATGAATTCTATCACGTCGCTAACGTAGAAGTACAAATTCCTTATCGGATAGGTGAACTAGAGAAACAACGAAGAAAACGCGGACTAAGAAGAACAAACACGCAGGACAATGTCGCGTTAGTTCTCCGTAGTCCACGTTTTCTCAGCTGTTTCCCTCGTCATGTACAACGTCAGCCAACTGGCCCAGTTCACCACCTTATTACTTATTTGTCTCCTCCTCCGCCCCCCCCCCCCGCAAAAACATAATGTTGTATGGATCACACACTTCTCGCGATAATTTGCTTCTTAACGTCCCAAGAATTTTTAGAGCGCAGCTCTTAGGCGCCCGTTTCCGCGTTGAGCGGCGTCGCCGTCGATGTAACCGCCCCGCTAAACTTAGCGGGAAACTAAATTGGTGATGAGGTCACGTGACGTCAATTTTCCCGCGAAATCTAGCGGAAGCTGAATTTGTTCTTGGGTGACGTGATACAAAGTAATGTGACGTCATTTTCCCCGCTAAATTTAGCTGGGGAAACTGAACTAGTGTTGAGGTCACGTGGAGTTAGTTTTCCAGCTAAATTTAGCGAGGAAACTGTGGGAGGAGGACAAGGTATGGAGGAGGAAGGGTACGCAGCAGGAGGAGGGGAGGGCATGGAGGAGGAGGGAAGGGTACGGAGGAAAAGGAGGGTAGAGGAGGAGGAGAGGAGAGAGGAGGATGGGAGGGTACTGAGTAGGAGAAGGGTATACTCTCCCCTCCGTACCCCTCCTTCTCCTCCTTAAGAGCTGCGTTCTAATTTCGCGTTACAGAGATTTATAAACGTCTTTCATTTGATTGTATTGCTTTTGTTTCTCATGGAGCCGAGAAGCATGGGCACCTATCACATGTTGCTCTAAGAAGATTTCTTATTTTTTCTTTTTTTTAGAGATGGCGTGTTTTTGTTTTACGGCGCACATTGTTTAAAGAATCACGTAACTGGCCCATCTCTCAATTTCTGAGGTAATGAGCGCGTAGTTGTTACCCGTTACCGCAGTGGGCGTGACGGTTGGTGCTGGCTGGTAGTGTCTATGGCAGTATCTGAGGCCTGGCTGGCTGGCCGACACCCGACCGGCTCAAACCGGAAGTACAATGATATACAAATCTCCGGAGCTGAAGATCGCTTGATCAGAATATCAATCCCCCCCTTCCTTCCCTCTGTCTTCCGTTATGTAGGTCTGCAAAGTGCAACGAACCAGGTGGGTTGGTGCTACGGTTTCCCTGCTCTAGTTTTGTGAACGCTGCCCGCGTGCAGTATTCTCATCACGTATACTCTATATATCGACGCCACGACAGAGTGCAATGCGCCCTCGCACACGCCTCCGTCTTTGATACCTTCTTTTTTTTTCACCCTGATATTGACATTTTTACGACTCCCGTAAAGGTTTGTGATGCCGTTGTTTCTTTATTGTTCTGTCTTATTTTTTAATTATCATTTTATATACAGGGAAGCCCACAGCAGGTTCGACAACAGGCAAGCCGCGTCGTCTTTGCATCGAACTATCCTACGACGCGAACGAACTTCCTCGACCGGGCTTGTGGCGCAACGGATAACGCGTCTGACTACGGATCAGAAGATTCCAGGTTCGAATCCTGGCAAGCTCGTATCCTTTTTTCCATTGGCGCTGGCCCGTTAAACTTACTTTTGATGGCCGTGTCCGGAGACGTTGTGTGTTCTTCTTTTTATGTGTCTGTCTTTCCTCTCCCTCTCTCAGGTTGCGTCGACTTTTCGGCACTCGCCTGCGCACCTACTTTTTTTTTTTTTTTTACATTTCGTTTTTCATAATTTTGTTTTCTCTGCGACCAAAGTAGTCACCTGTCATCCTCAATACCAATCCCATTAGACAATTTAGTGTTCTGGACGATTTTGATGACCTTGCTTCTTTCAGGCATGACCTTTATTTTTTTACTCTGCGCTGTAACAAAACTAGTAATCACCTGACGAGTTGCGATTTCTTTTTTTATGTTTTACTGTTCTATTTGTTTTTGTTCTATTGCCACCCCCTTGTGTAATGCCCCACGGGCCCTCAAGGAAAATAAATGATGATGATGATGATGACGATGATGATGATGATGATGATGACGTGTATGTGCCATTACACCAAAACCTCATGGCTGTACTGGGGCACCAAAGAAATAAAAAAATATTGCTATTATCATATAAAACTACGCAGCTTTCCAAACACAAAACCATTGTCTCCGTATTGGTTTCTGGCGTAGCACCCGTTTATGGAACACATGCCGTTTGTGATAATAAGAGGCTTCATATTTTTTTTATAAATAATTATTTTGTTTGTGGCGACAAATAAAGTTCTTGAATTGCATGTTTGTTTGTTTGTTTGTTGTTGTTGTTGTTTGTTTTTAAGGATGCGGTAAAACAGAGCATGTTTAATATTTCTAAAATTGAATTTGTGCTTCGATTGTTAAAAAGAGCCTCCTTCTAACTGACACCTGAGAGTTTTGACTTGCGTAACTAAACCTCATTAAACACATAACTATCTAAACCTAGTCGTAACGACCGCTATGGCTTCAGTATTTCTTGGTGCTATGCTTACATGGGTAAATTACTTTCAAAATGTAATTTAATTACAATTACAATTACTCTGCTTCAAAAGTAGTTTAACTACAATTACAATTACTACTATATGAAAAGTAATTATTTACAATTACAAATTACTTTTAAAAAGTAATGCAATTACTTGAAAATTAGTTATTTCTCAGAGGGACCTCACTTGGGCAATATAACTTTAAACGAGTTGTATAGAAAGCAACGTATTTGTTCATTCCTTGCCCCAACGTTTGAGGAGGCATCGCTCAAAAATGTTATGTATTGTACTTTCCTTTTATGAATTTTGTTAAATTCATGATAGAACTTGACAGTTTGAGGCAATGAAGTACTATGTTCTTACATTTTTAACAAATAATAATAAATGCGTCATATAGTGGAAGACGCCAGGTAGCGAAAGAAAAAATTGGCTGACAGACTTTTGTTAGCCAGGCAAGTAAAAATGCGACAATTAGTCATATACGAATATTTTTGCAAGTGTTAATATAAAACTAAAATCCACACGCGCTAATACGACCGCATTCACATACAAACATCATGGTATAGTCAAATTATTTACATTGAGTTCAAATTATTATGTCTCAGAAATATATAACAACCGAACCGGGGCTCCCGAATCATTGGTGACACTGTTCGCAGGTGCGAGGTCAGTCTCCAAAACGCTTATGCAAATAATATCCGAAGTAAAACCAACAGGGAATAAACTTGAAAATAATACAAAGATACAAATATGCGGCAATACTGAAAGAGGGACGTAAAAACTGGCAAAAAAGAAAACTAACTTCATAGATAATTAAAATTCTCAACCTCCACTAAAAGCTGAAGCTCAATTTCTTTTTTTCAATACATGTTTACCCTATTGTTTTCTGCTCGCACTGCAGACGGCGCTACACGGCGCCGTTTAGCTAGGCTCCAAGGAGGATTGCCTCTCAGCCCGCAGTGTTAGCAACAAAACAACAAACAATGCGACGCTATTTATGTTGTGCGTGTGTGTGAGTTTGTGTCTGTGTGTGAGTGTTTCACCAGAGCTAGGCCGCTTATGCGAGCGCTGAGGCCTTCAAAGTGTTTCCGTCGGCGCCGCAAGTTTTTGCAAAAGTAATTGTAATTGTGCCTGAAATTTTGCAATTACTGACGCTAGAAAGTAATTAAATTACAATTACAATTCCTTTTAGCCAAAAGTAATTAATTACAATTACAAATTACCAAGAAAAGTAATTAAATTATAGTAATTTAATTACTGTAATTGAATTACTACCCAAGATATGGTGCTATGCATAGTTCTTGTAGAAAAATAAGCTTCACATTGTCAAACATTTTGCATGCGCTACACACACACACACACACACACGCACGCACACAAGCACGCTAACAAGCAAACAAAAGTGTGCTCGTTTGACACTGCACAGTGTTATTTCGGGAGGAGCTCGGATGCCATTTATGGTCTCTGACCAAACGCTCTTAGAATCGGAGGCAGCGAGAAAAGACCTTCTTCTCACTACGCATAATACATAAGATACCAGGTATATCTCAGCGCCGGATCTGTACATAGCTGGAACCAATAACAAAACGGAGTCAAGTTCAAATTTGCTGCGCGAATATTTGAACATGTAAACGGCGGAAAATCACGTACGGCGACTTGGCCAGTACAGCATGACTGTCAACTTGGGGTTCTCGAAACGTGATTGCACAATCGCGAGCATGAACGCTGCTCATCCATAGTGTTCAAAAGACTACTCAAGAAACGTAATCGATTAAAGTTATTATTACTCTTGGTTAGAAAGTATTCAGTTCGGTTACCTGATTGGCTGAGATGAAGAGTAATTGGCCTCCACTTGAAAAAGCATGCTACCGTTATTTTCCAGTTACCTCAGATTTTCAAAACGGCGTAATTTTGTGTCGGTTTTGAAATCGGGCCTTTCGCACTGTCCATCTTTGGATTACAATCGTCGGATTACAAACTGCTGTCGAGACCGGTTATATCGAAGTCAACGGGAATCGGAAATCACTTCGCTATATCCGCTATTTCGTTATAACCGACTTCGGTTACAACGAAGCGCAAAAGGGAATGAGGAAATCGTGATCGCTTCGCTGTAGCCGCTATTTCGTTATAACCAACTTCGTTATAACCGATCTCGACCGTACTGATCTTCTAAATCCACCACTTTTGGTAATCCGTCCCTTTTCGCAGGCTTGGTTCGATGATTCCACGTTATAGCAAGGTTATGGAAACAAAGGGCGGAATTAAAAAAGGGGAAGGAAATAGCAACTGTTACATGTAAATTTATTACTTTTCGAAGTAGTCAGGTTACTCTTGTGAATATTACCTCATAAAAGGAAATGCAATGACTTCAAAATTACTGCAAAAAGTAAACGATTGCAAGTAATTCCAATATTTTGAATGATTACCGTAGAAGTATGCATTCATATCGAAACGGGCAAGGGTCTGTTAAACAAAAAAGTCAATGCTAATCATCTATTTTTAAACTCTGCTCTCTTGGTGTCCTGGTGCACAACCAAGTGGGCTCGCTGCCAGTCTGTCTGTGTGATCCTCCCATCGGTTCTAAATAAATGCGGCTCCTCTTGCAGACGATGTCGAGATATTAGGGCGGCGGAGAAAAGCTCACCGGAGAAAAGCTCACAGGGAAAAGCTCACCGCAGAATAGCTCACCGCAGAAAAGCTCACCACGAAATCAACAGAGGCGGAGAAAAGCTCGCCGGTTCCTTGAACGAGGCGGAGAAAAGCTCACCGATATTTTTATTGTTTAATTTGTTCTTAGCAAATTGTGCGTCGTACGTGGCAATTTAACACAATTAGAACTTCGTTACTTCATTGAAAAAAGTGTCCTTTTTATTCTAATATTCTTGAAATTTATTGGGCATATTTACTAGTCCCTCTGAAATTAGTAATCACCCATTGTGTCTATTAATCACGCCGCATGTGTAAAATCAGAACATGGGACACCCGTAAAAAATACACTTTACTGACAGCTTGACAGTGCGCCGTCGGTAGCTCTGTCAGATGAAGAGGTTTGCTCTTTCCAAGATAATATGAATATCGGTGTGTAAACCGTTTCAGCTCCGAAGATTGCGTGGTGCCTGATAGATGAGTAGGTGTTTGTTGGTGTAATCAGTGTCGACTACGCTGTTTTCTTTCTTTCTTTCTTTCTTTGTTTTCACTAACAAACGCTTTAGTTGCGAGAACAGCTTCGCCCTGTCATGTTTGTTGTCTTCACTCGGTCTTCGTCGTTTGAGCTGTTTTCATCATGTATAACGTTTACCAACTCGCCCAATTCGCTAACCTTACAGAAGACTAGTTCTTATATAGGTCACGAGTAACAACGGTGACAGTGTGCAGCTCTGAAGGTCATGGGTGGTTCGCCGTAGAAGGGCACTATCACACAAAGGCAACGTGTGGAAAAACCAGCACGAACGGCTAGAAAACGTACATGTCCGTGGAAGAACGAAATCTCAATATCCTACTGATCGTTCTATCCTGTTTTCAAAGGTTAACAAAAGCTCCAAAGATGAATTTCAGGCACCGCGTTGTTGCGCATGCACCTTCGGATTTTCGGCATTTACAGTTTTGCCTTTTAGGTTGGAGGCAGACATTATTAAGTTTTCTAACTTTTTCCTGTTTTTTCAAGTTCATAAAGTTTTCAGTTAGACTTTTCGTTGCCTAGAGAGTAAACCACAAAAAACACTTTCGCCCGCAACTATTCATATCGGAGATATATACCCCATAAGCTTCACAAATACTACAAGAAAATGACGTTTTATTTTACAAAACTGACAAATTTTAACGATAATAACTTGATGCATGTTGCCATAATCCGACAGCCTTCATTTGAAAAGAAAAAAACAAAACCGGCGAGCTCTTTCTCCGCATCCGCTCAAGGGCGGCGATCTCCCTCTCCGCCAGCCAGCGGTTTAAGGCCGATTCACACGACGGACTGATCCGCGGACGGATTGATCACGTGACGACATGTCCGCGGTTCGTCCGTCTCCCAAGCGCATCCACACGAGGGAGACGACGAGCAGACGCCAGCGAGGACGGACCGAACCTGTTCGCCACCCCACAGTGCCGCGAAACTCCAACATCGCACCGTGGCACCGTTGTCCAAGAGAGAAATCGACGTTTGCTACCGCGATAAAGAATCGTACGCCGCTGTTACGTACAGATCGAGACAAAACACCGGGACAGGCTTCGCGCGAAGCGCCACTAACTTTACTAACCCAAAGCATGACAGTGACACAGGCATGGTCCTGCTCGAGAAAGCTTCGGCGTAGACGCGACGAAGTTCTGGGCTCGCGGAGGGGCGTTTGGAGATGCCTTCACGCACTCCGCGCTCGTGCACAACACTCAAGCACACCACATCCACAAGAGAGGTCTTGCTCGGTGAAATCCTGATTGGACGTGCAAGAATTATCGCGGCGTGCTAGACGAGTTTTGACGGGAGCTTCTTGACACGGACCCGGAGGAGTACCGGAACCTGCGTCGCGTCAGCCGGACAAAGTTTCTGGAGTTTCTTTCACGCGTGGAACCAAGAATCGCGCGACAAAATGAACCAACGAACGCACAAAACACAACGATGCGCCATTTTTGTTTTAAACGCCCAGAAGCAAAAAACCAAGAAAACCATGTACCGTTGCCAGACTAAACGCTTTTCAAGTCGATCTCCCGCCAAAAGTCCGCGAGTGAAAAAGGCGCTCGACTTTATCAGTCCGCGCGTCCGCGGACGAGGCGCGGATCGCAGGAATCGGTGACGTGCCGGTCACGTGGTACACGGTCCGCGGACGAAAATCGCGATTCGGTCCGTCGTGTGAATCGGCTATTAGCGGTGAGCTTTTCTCAGGTGAGCCTTTCTCCGTTGAGCTCTTCTCAGGTAAGCTTTTCTCCGGGACTCAAATATTACTACTCTATCACGTAAAGAAAAATGTAGTCCTACTTCACGTCTCCTGCGGTGTTCAAGATGCCACCGAGCCATCGGCGTCTCTTCCACGGATATACGATAACGAGAATCGCAGAGCATCACACAGATCGTCGTCCCACGGCCCATCCTTCTTCCCCTTCCCCTTTTAGCGAACAAGAGACTCGAGGAACCATTTTCAATCAGAAAGAAAGATTTATGAACGCCGATGCGTCCTTCGGCCGGCTCCATGCGGACCAACGCCTCCGTGGGAATCCCCTCCGCTGCCGTCTCGCGCGGAAGAGGCGACGTCGCTGGAAGGTGTTAGATGAAAGACCCTGATGGTCCTCTTCCTCCCGCACACTGTCCGTCCTGTCTCGAAGGCTCTTCTTGGCACCGTCGATGCCTCCTCTCCCATTCCTTATGCACTGCGTCAGCTGTCTCTCGCATTCAACACGCTTCGCGAATGAAGGGAACCTCTTGACCTCTCGAAAGCGACCCGAACAGAATGGAAGGCTCCAGGACGACGCTGTGCTGCCGTGTCTCGAGACATCGAAAGGATGATGACCCCAAGCTTGTTTTATTCGTAAGCCTGTCATCGGATCAGTGCTGTAGGCGTTACCTATATGAACTAACGAAATACGTGTGTTACTCGCAAATAAAAGAAACGCGTTACGGACCTACGTTACCTCAAAACAGAAGGGACGCGTTAACGATGGTGTTACATAAAAAAGTAACGCACGTTACTTTTGCGTTACTTTTTAATCGTGAATTGAAGCGGTCTACTTGTAGACGTTAAAGCTGCATACAGTTTCACGCTTCAAGAAATATTACGTCCATGCAGAAACTCAACATGGTTACCTGATGTTTTTTACGGTTCCACCTGTATGCTCACGGGGAAAAAAACGCGTATGTATATATAAAAATGTTGAAGGTATAGGTGGATGATTGCAAGCATTCATATGACTTGGCGCCTCGTGCACTAGTGTGTAACTATGTAACTAGTAATGTAATAACACTACGCGTTAGTCATAACAAGTAACGTAAGTACGTTAATTTTCAGAAGTAACGGGTATGTTAGTACGTTACCGAAAAAAGTCACGTTTTATCGGCAACGCTGTTCCGTAACGCGCTAACCGCCAACACTGCATCGGATGCACGCAAAAACTGGCGGAATGTTGTTCTGGAGTCATTCTTCCATGAAAGGCGTTGTTGTACCCGTGAGGAAATAACTGGAAAATATTGTTCGTACATACGAGGAAAGCAGGTTCCCGGTGACGGATTATAGAATTGCTCACGGAGTAAATCTACGAAGGAAATCTGCCCCCCCCTCGCCCCTTTCCTCTCCTTCCCGCTTAAACCAGGGGAGCGTGGGGAATCAGGATAACCGCGGTCGTAATGCACCGACGATACATCATACAATGGACAGTCTGCAGAAACTGTCTGGAGCGTGTTTCTACCTTGTACGATACGTCAGACTGGTCGTGCAAAAACTGTCTCAAGAAGCATGTTTGAAGCCTGAATGTGTATCAAGCAAACGTGCTTCTATCATGCTTGAGGCGCGTCCGCAGATCATAGGGAGTTTAAGGGAACCGTTTTCGCACATCCGATACGGTGCGAAGGGCCCTCCGGTACGAACTGCGCATGCGCTACCACAGAAGACTCGCACATGCGCAGTGCGTACAGGAGAGGCCATCGTATCGAGATGTGCAAAAGTGGTTCCCTAAAACTCCCTAATTCTGTCATCGTATCTGCAATGAACACCGTGAACACACGAACGAACACATTTGCGCAACTGCCAACAACTAATGGGGTCGAAATTAAATTAAAATAAAAAAGCTGCCCTATTTTCTTTTTTGGCGAGCAGTGTTGGCTGATCGTTCGCCTGATGTGACTTCTTACGCAGTCCGAGTTCAAACATTTTCGGTCGGGTGACCGTCTTCGTCAACACTCCTTCGGCCTAATAAAGAATGGAGGGTGGACACATATGCGATGAACGAATAAATAAACTGACGGACGCGGGGCTTTGAGAAAACTTAAAACGCGTCGACGGTGGCGCCCCAGTTATCGATTCCGGCGCAGCGTAGGTTAAGCCGCTGGGAGGCGCAAGTGAAAGGGCTTGGCGGTCACATCTGAAATCGCGCCTTGGAGTCACGCCTTGGGGTCACGCCTAGTCTGGCGCCTACCGTTCAAAAGATTAGAAAAACACCCTGGGCAAGAGGTCGTCTATGAAGCCATTAGTTCCCGCTTTCAACGCGAGAGGGCGTCGGAGAGGCTACCGGCGCGATAGAGGTGGCTGCTAGAGCTCTTTGGCAAGTAAGGCTTCCTCGCATGATGGGCCAATTACGATGGCGTTTGTCACGTTGTGAGTGGCATCCCGTCTGTATTTAACCGTAAAAATTATATCCCAGCGCTAAAGAGCGCAGTTCTGATTAATTTCCCTAATTCGTTCTAAAGATTGTTCGTCCGTCTGAAAAAAAAATAAACATGTTTTCACGCTTCTTATTTTGAAATTCGTGCTTGGGCATTGTTATCGGCTATTGCGGTGCAATCTCATTAGCCACGGAGTGTTAATAATATTGTCACGCGTCACCACGACCTGTGTTTGTTGTTTATTGCGAAATTTTATTGCGTTGCCTTTTTTCTGTGATTGATTTTGTTTGTCTATGATGCATCTAGGGGTTGACAAAATTATCCAATTTTACATGGGGCAGGGACTTGTTTAACTACAATGCGTGCCTTTTTTTTCCTCGTCCCCAACACGGCTAAGAGGTAAATAAAAAAACTTAAATTGAATTAAAAAAACTTTCTGTCATTATACCAGTGTCGCAGACAAACACCTCACCCTCCGCAAGGGTAAACAAATATACCCACCCTCACCACGTTTGCCAAAAACACAATACAAAATGTATACAGTGTCCCGGCGGAGGTCGTTGACCTCTGCGCCCGGCAGCAGCGAGCAACAGCAGCAGCGGCAGCAACAATTCAAGCCTGCCCCAGAGATGAAGACGGAGGCCGGTAAGGACAAGATTCCGTCGACCAAAGTAACCATTCTCCCCACCTCGGCTTACACTCGTCGCTCGAACCGTTCTGCGCGCTGCAAGGCGCTTTAAACCGGCCCTCATCTCTAACCTCTTTCACCGGTATATACCACGGAGTCTCCTCCCGCTTGCATTACGTCCGCGAGTGAAGAGAACCGTAAAAATAGGGGCTCTTCCATCTCTCCCTCCTCAGCATCATTTGCGCCTCTCTCTTCCAGTCCTCCCCCATCTCTTTCCCTCGTAGCATCCTCTCTCTATCTCTCTCTTTCTGTCTTTTGATTCTGAAACGAGTTGATGTCGATGACGCGTGCAAGACCTGGAGGGCCTCTCTTAAGGGGGGGGGGGGGGGGGGGGGGGCAGCAGCAAACGGTCGATTTTATGACGATCCGATGAAGTCAATCACCAAGCGCACAAAATGCACCGCGATGCAGTTTTGGCTTCGTTTTGGGCACCAGCCTGGCAACCGGGGCACGCCTTCGCGAGTCACGACTAGCGAACGATCTACACATCCCGTCAGCGAGACGGCGGAGCCCAGAACCGGCAAACGTCTTATACAGTCACTCAAAGTCTTATTGACGCGTCATCTCTCCCTAGTCAAACTCGTCAAATTACTAAAAAACAATTTTATTTTATTTATTCTTTGCTGTTTTTTGACACATCAAAAGCGACTGTTTGACGACAATCTACCCCCTTTCATTTTAGCCAGAAACCAGCAACGCAAAACTCAAACTATATAGACAAGAAATAACCAAAGAAAAAAAAAATGCGACCATCACAATTTAGTAAAACAATCAAGCTCGAGCATTCTCAGGCGCGATGATCCCGGTTAACCCCCGAGAACAGACCGGTCGACCTACACAGAAGATAGCAACTTAGCCCACAATGCGAGCAAAACACACACGCACAAGCTCACAAAGAAACGAGAAAATATATTTTGTAAAAGATAACCTATAGGCTATACGCCATCGAGGATATAGTCCTTTTCCTAAAGTCCGTCGAGCAACATTGTCTGTCGCCATTTCTTTGGTGCGGAGCGTGTGCTCAGAGTACGCTCAGAGTACGTGCTCAGAGTGCGCGCCAAACAATGGCAGACGCGTGTGATTCGAACAGCAGCCGCCAGATGGCGCGCGCTTTTAAAGAAAAACAAAAGGTTCTATTGAGACGTTGCTCCGTGCGTGTTTGTTCAAGCGCTCCAATGACCCTATTCATTCTCAATGTATAAAAACAAAAGAAACGACCATGCACGTTCCCAATGCAACCCGTTCGGGCCCACTGCCCGCAACAAGAACGCGGGCCTCCCCAGAAATAACATCATTCTACCGTCACTAATCCGTAAATAGCGTTCCAGTCGCAAGAGCTCCACTCGGGCATCCACCGCCCGCAGAAATAACAACCTCCACATCAATACAAAAGTATATGTAACAAACCACAGAAAAGAAAACGAACGTACAAAAAAAAAAGACTATAACCACTGCTAAGAGCAAACGGTTGCGAGTAAGTATCGACATTACAACCTCATTATAACGGTCATTATTATCATTAGTATTAGTCTGTAAACGCGGTTACTGCAAGCAATCCCCCCCCCTTTCTTTTCTGTCCCCGATTTATGCTTCATTTTATCTTAGGATGGACCGTAGCGGACGCTACGAGCCCTCCCAGTCAATGCGATCCCTTCAGCTGTTCACGTGACTAAGCGCTCCGCGCTCCCAGGTGATGAAAGGGGAGGCGATTGATCTGTCCGGCCAGCGCGTGTAGCTCCCACCGCCCACAACTCAAAGCTGTCAGCTCAAAACCGTAGTCACACTGACTACGGCAGACACCTGGTGTTCGCTGAGGACAGTGCGACCGCGACTTTTAAATTTCCAATGGCTCGTAGCATCAGGCGCGGTCCACCTTGCGAAGAAACGGTGTGTATACCAACCCCGATAAAACGAGCGGATAATATTCCAACGAAGAATAACAATGAGAAACGGAGGGGAAGGCCACCCAAGAAGGCGATAGCGTCATCATCACGGATCCATGACGCTTCTACTATGGACCACCCGACTCGACGAGCGTGACAAAAAGGATGGCCAAGGATGCTTCCAACTACGCGGGGGCCGCACGGACGACGACAAATCGATCGCGCTCTGCTCGCGGGGCGTTGGAGAAATCTATTGAGACGACGCAATGAGGATGCTTGGATCTTGCTCCTTCCGTTTACAAAACAGAGAGAGAGCAGAGAAGGAGAGAGAGATTCGAACGTTCTTTAAGGCGTGTCTGCAGATAATGATGTCATCGCGTCTGCAGTGTTTGTATGATATGAACGATGTAACAGCAAGCAATGAGGAGTGGGTGGCGAGAGGAAAAGTAATGCAACATTCTCGCTCCGTCATTTAGATACTCTCATTTGCGTCGGACATTGGCAACCTCTGGCGGCCGAAACGGGAAGCTGCACGAAGGAAGGCCGATAAACGTTTCGCACGACCCGCCAATATACCGCTAAATCGATGCAGAATCAGGTATACTGCAGCACAGGTGTCTCGCTCGAAGCAGCGCCGCCCGCGGTTAGTCCAACCTCCTCTTAGCTCCCACAGAAAACCGGACCTTGATAAGAAAAAAGAGCCAACAAACAAACAAAAACATTAGCGCCGCGTTTTCACGCCGCGCGTCCAAACGTTGCTCGCTTGGCCGCGCGCGTGAGCGGTTACAGATGAGGAATTTCACGCCGGGTGCCGCGAGATTTGGGTACGAGATTGAGCGAGAAGGTCACCACGTCTCACCTCGTGGTGAACCGTCGCGAGGCGCTACGCGAGCCAATCCCAGCCAATCCAGCGCTGGGAACACGTAGCCACGCAGCTGCGGTGGCGCTGTTGTCGCCAAGGCGCATGCGCAGAAGCCTCACCTCACGCGAATCTGGTTTCAGCGCAGGCGCAGTGCCCACACCTGGTCTGGGCAAACCATAGAGTTATTATAATGTACGCTAGAGGTTCAACTGGCGCTAGTAACTATGCGACTTCCGTGACGCAAATTGAAGCAGACAGCAACCAGTCTACTTTTGCGGTGCTCCTGTGCATTCCTATGGGAAAACGCGCGTGCATTTTGTCTCTTCGCCGGAAAATAACACGAAACACTTTGGTTATTTGGGTCGTACCGAATAGTATGTACCTTGATTAACATTGTAAAAGTGTAATTACTTTAGTTAGCGCATTTTTCTTCATTAGTGAACGATGTTTAACTTCGCTACATTTCAATCCCAAACTATGATCCCAAACGTGTGTTCCGCAGCACGTATGTAAAAACAAGCGACGATTCAAAGCAAAATTACAATCGAAAGGAATATAGAGTGTGTTCAAGGCTCGCCAGCATTCCGGTGACGCTTATATATTGATAATATGCCAGTCCTGTCACTATATGAAAATGACCCCGTCGTGCATGAGCGGATAAAAACATTCAAAACGTAAATAATAAAGCACGTGGGCTATGAAAGGTGTCTCTTCGTATTGTTTTCTCTGCCGGGCAGCTTTTATCGGGCACTTGTTCTCAAAGATTTCGATCGTGCTGGTGATATTTTGAACGTAGAAGCTTCGCACAGAGCAGAAAGAATAAAGCGGTACTTACTTATTTAAAATCGGAATATATTACGTGGCCTTCAAATTATTTTGATCGTAAATGCGCGGGTAGTTACTGATCCAGTGTTACTGCGTAGTTCTTGCCGTCTCGCTTAATTTCCAGATGTCCTTCGTTCGTTTGGCACGTATATCCCTCATGCTGAAAAGCGCCGACGTCGTGTTCGCGCTAAGAGTGTCCGACAGTGCACATAAATACACGTACGAAGCCGTTTTAGCACCGTTTTTAATGCGATGAATTTGAAAGAAAAACGCCGTAACTGACCAATTATTTCGTCGGCCTGACTGAGAAATGTTCCAAGCTACCTAGTACGTACGAATTATTCGGGATATTTGCTCTTATGATCGAGCGCAGGTAGAAAATGCACTCACTTTTTCCCATAGAAATGCATTACCGGAAGTCAATTTTCGACTGGTTGCTGTCTGCTTCAATTTGCGTCAGCACACTAGCGCCACTTGAACCTCTAGCGTACATTATAATAACTCTATGGATCAAACGCAGGCTTGTTTGTAAACAGCGGTGTATACCGAAGATCACGTGACACGAATAAGATATACTTCGATGGCACGTAGCGAGCGTGCCCGTGCGGTCCATCCTAAGCCACCCCCCCCCCCCCCCCCCGCATTCTGTCTTCCTAGCCCACCGAAATAAAGAAGGAAACGAAAACGAAACTAAACAGAATAAAAATATTAAAAAAAAATACAGATGCGAATAGACTCCACCGCGCGGATGCACGGCCTACAGCGGCGGGTATCCCTTAAATTTCTTCCTTTTCCTTTTTATTTTTTTTTTATTTTTGAATATTTACGGGGTCTATCGCGACCGTGTGACCCGCACAAGCCTTGTTGAGTATGCGCGACGGATGAACAAATGAGACCTGGAAATTGATTTCGAAGGTTCTAAACGCGCAGCGTGAGAAAAAAGAAAAGCGGCAGTACGTGTCCCAATTTGTAGGGCATGAGTCTCAGCCGCAATAGCAACAAGAACAACTACAACGACAGGTAAAATATTGGCTCTATGCAACCTTTGCCCTGTTCCCTACCAAACATATACGGCATGCATAACGCAAAACTGGCACTGCAGCCTGAGACCAGTGCAAAGCGCCACTGTGAAGAAACACAAAATCAAAATATTATGGAGCACTTGTACGTTGCCATTTTTCTTGTTCTTGAAGCGACAGCTTTCACGTCGCACCAGCAACGAAAAATAAAAGAACGATATAAAATAGAGGTTCTATGCAACCTTTGCCCCTCTTTTTCAACCTAAAACATATATGGCACAGCGCGAAACTGGTATCTGCAGTGCGAGATCGAATCCATGCTGCGCTAAGAATAAACACGCACAAATCAAAAATACATTATCGTACGTTGTATTGTCTGGATTTTTTTACACCTTCCAGAGTTATCGTCTAACTTCACATCATGTTGAAAAGATGGGTGTCGATGTGGAGTAAGTGCATGACACTTCCTTAATTTTTTCACCGGATGATTCACTCTTTCCTTTCCGCGTCCTCGAATGCTAATTTCCTCACGGTAGGCAGTTACTCTCAGGAGCTGGAGAGCTGTGGTCGGAGTTTTAGGTCGCCCTCACTCACCCTCTACCTCAAGCCACACTCTCCTAAGCCCCTCACTCACCCTCACACTCACAGCCACACTCACCTAAGCCCCTCACTCACCCTCACCCTCTCAACTACACACACCCCTCAGCCCTTCACTCACCCTCACTGAACCTCACGACCCTCACGGCCCTCACGCACACATGGCCCTCACACCTCTCACACCCCTCATGACCTCACAGTCCACACTCACCCTCATACTCATGAATTTTCGGGGTTCAGAAACTCACTCACTCTCCCCTCACCTGTGAACACGAGGGCGAGTGAGGGCCCTCATGTTTGGGGTTTGCCTAGCTATGCTCGAGAGTAACTCGGTCTACAGTGTCTCACCCCGACAGCAACTGCAATGAGAGTTACAAATTATGGCGACAGATGGCGCCACAATGCGAGCGTTTCGGGGATCGGCGCCGAGGAGTCTATCAACGGGAAAGTCGCAGTTTTTAGTTTAAAGTTGATGTACCCATTTAGGTGTTTAAAGTGCCTATTTGTTGCGTTATAGTCTTGTAGAACCGTAACTTTGTAAACTCTCTTTCCTTTCACAGAAATCGTTTTTCATAAACAAGCACGTTTTCCCGCTTTTCCCTCAAAAGATGGGTGGATACGGCTGACACAGAATTCCATTTCTAACGTGAAACGTTCTTTGGCTAGGTGTTCGTCATTTCGTGAAGTTCAAAAGTGAAGCCTGGATAAAAGCGTGGCCGCGAGGCTCGACACTGATTCGTTCACGGGTGGCAGACGAGGAGTGACGGGCTCGACGCTGATTTGTTAATCTGATTGGGGGTGTGAGAAGGAGAGGTAGGCGATGAGGCGAGGAGGCAATGTGAAGAAGAGGAGTGGGTTAAAGCGAGAGTTCTGGAAGATCACCAGGTTTATCATTCCAGGCATACACATGCCACGCGTTAAATTATGTGATGAAGAGCGCCGTGAAGGTAGGCGTCTGGCTGAACAGGCTAAATGTGCTGCTAAAGGATGCTATAAACGCTTGCAATTCCCATACATCTTTGTTGTTTGTTTCTGTTGGGGAGCGGACATACGGTCGCTGACCACCCCAACTCCCCGCGTGCCAAAAAAGCGAGCTGGCGTTGTTTGTTTCTGGTTAGGTCCCCTTTTCCGTGAAGACGCTTCCCGTTTGAGGAAACCTTTGTCCTTTACAAAGCCGAAGATGAGACTTGGATCGACGGCCGTCAAGGCTGCGGGAAAGTGCGCGACGAGCCGGTGACTCGGACAGGGCCTACGTGACAGTTTGCGCGAAGACTCGGGTGGGTATTTTGACGTATTTGGAAGGAACGGCGATCTGTCGGTACGCAAGAAGAGCTCTGGGGAGAGGGGGAGGAGGGGGAGGTATGGCGGTTGGTGCAATTGAGATTCAATGCAGCGCATAGAAGCACTGTCAATATACACGCCACTCGCCCAAGCACTCGTGGGCACACTAAACCTCTTTCGTGTGTTTGAGCTCTTCAAACAAATGTGCCCGTTCGGGTACAGAGTCAGCAGTCTTCCAATGCACAAATTGGACATGCGTTACTTCTTCGATGAAATGGACACGCGCTAATTTTATGTGCAAGTCGGCATGGCGAAATTTTATACGCGTTTTTCACAAACTAAGCAAACCAAGTAAAACAAATAGGTCGTGGGGCACCGCGTTGCTCTCATCTCCTGGGCGGAAACGAATCGTTTCACGGGTTATAAACAAATACATTTATTTTCAACGTCCTTTGTAGAATGTCCTAAAAGAAGACCTCGTCCCAACAAT